>JAEQML010048600.1:0-53256 GCA_016904865.1 Pissodes strobi | reverse complement strand
GGATATAAGTATGGGCGGTTGTTTTCGAACTCTTTTATTGAGAGTATTCTGTGACTACGTAATCGCTGCTAGTTGTCCTTATCTTTCATATAAGGAGTCCTTTTTGGAATCCTCAGTTTTTAAGCCTCCTCCTGAAAAATTCAATAATTATTCGTAGTTTGTCATGATAAATGTTTGTTAAATGCTTAACTTTTTGTCTTACATCATTGATAGTTTCTAGTGATCTCTCTCTGCGTTAATGATACATCTAGATACCTGACAAATCTTCTCGTCTTTAAGATTTTAAAGGAAAAACTAATCAAAATTGAAAAATGTTCTTATTGTCACGTTTAGTTATCCGTGACGCCATACCTTGGTTGGCGTGCAGGTTATATAGCTCAGATTATGGATCGATCTGCATCAGGTGAAAAGAGATAATAAAGAAGGCACTTTGGCACTATACCTGATTAAGAAAACACGCCAGTCCTTCAATGATATTAATATTAATTCAACCGCAGATATCCTTAGTTCATTAAGTCCACTTCAAATTATCGACAGTGTAAACGAGTTCTTCACAATTTAATCAAAGCAATAGGGTGTTTTTCCATCAAACGCGTCAAACGAGAGAGCAGGGAAAGTTAACCCCCCAACATCAAAAGATTCGACGTTTTCTGTCGCTACTCGTCGGTGGGTGTACTCGGCTATAACTGTTTAACTTTCAATCACGACTTAGAACTTTAACAGATCTATCGTAGATTCGACTTTTGTACTTTATAAGCAGGTATCCCTAAAGAAATACGTTCTTGTAAACTGCACTTCCCGAGTTTGGTCTAAAGATTAGGACACGGTAGAGCCCCTACTACGTCCCTGTGGACTGCAGTAGGTGAGAGACAAAAGCCTGCCGGACTGATGGCCCGCTTGGATATTTATATCATAAAATCTGCTGATCATTCTAACTTTAAGGTTCATAATTGCCTGCATTGTTCGCTCGCGTTGTTTATAATTTAGGTTGAATATTTACATGATCTTTTTCAAGTTCAAGTTCAAACTTAGGGCGGGGTGATAATTAATTAGTAGCTTAAATGTTGTTTCTAGTAGTTTACAATATACATAACACATTGGTGTCAGGTAACCTGCATTCATCTAATGTATGTAGGTACTACATCTGATCTGCTTGATGCCTCAAAAGTACCCTCGACAAAAATATAATACAAAAATAGTTACAGAATTTCGGGAATTAAAGCATTCAAAACCAAAGAGGTGTTTTGTTAACCCACACTAATCTAACCCAGTCCTCGTACTATATGTTGCTCTATTTTTCCCGCTATTCCTTCTAGGTGCTATTTCTTCCACCCATTGTTTTTTCCATACGTTATCAATTCCGTGCGCCTTTTTTCCCTACGCTTTTATTCCCAATGCCGGGACACTACATTATCTCATTACCTCTATGATACAGCAATGAAATTTTTTTTTTAAAAATTGAATGGAAAGTCGTCGAGAAGATATCAGTTTAATAAAAATTATCTTAGAATAGAGGAGAAGCTGAATGAATACTATGATAAATACGATCTTCTCTTTTTGTAGCAGTTTGTGGCATCCAATGAAGTTTATTGCTTTCGTCGCATTCAATCTGTTTTCAATTCGATTGAGGAATACATTTGAAAATAGGGTATTGGAAAGATTTTATAATTTCCAGGCTCCTCAGGAATAAAGCTGAATTTACTTCTTCAAAACACATGGTAAACAAAGCATGGGGCAACAATCAATGTCGAACAGGAAATCGGGGGAACTGTCTCACAATTACCAAATACAATCAGTGTACGCTGACCCACTAATTTGGGTCTATTTTACTAATAATATAACTATTCAAAATATGTGGTTAATACATTAATATTTTTTGTGACTTATAAATGATTTTTATTTATTTTTTAACCTCACTAACCCAAGCACAGAAACATAATGCAACCTTTTGCTATGTTCTGACTATGAGTGCCATGGACCAACTTCATTAAACTACGATTGGTCATTGAAATGACCAATCGCTAGATTAATCAGTGCCTTAAGTGTATCAATGTGACGATAACATTAATTCAATTAGGAATCGGTACACTAAGGTATCACCCTACCAGGCACTCCCATCACAATGCCATGAAATCCATTTTTCAGTAGCCATGGAAACCATATAAATCCATATCTTCATAGCAACAGAACAATAATCTAACCATAAAGAACATGCACTGTCAGTGGTTACAAAAGAGACGTTCCCAGTGTGTGTGTCATGAAAGCATCAGATAATAAAACACTGTAAGCATTTCCTATTATTGCAATAGATTTACCCTTAAATTAGAAAATTTCATGATTGCATATTGGGCAGCCAAACTAACCCAAACTACGATCGCATTTGCACCAAAAGACGAAATCAGTACATAAATAGAAAGGGATTTTTGTGACCAAGTTTGGGGGTTTTCGGGGTTGTATTTAAAATGTTTTCCGGGCATCATCCAGCTTATCTCAATTGTAATTTTTAAATGCGTCCATGATATTTGCTAGATCAATACCTGAAAATAATACATAGTATTAACGCACTGCAAGATACGAATATATTTTGTTTATCATAATTTTAGATGGGCCAAGATCGGCCTCATAAACGACATCACTTTTATGGCCAAGTCGGTCATCATTTTCGGAAGGGGATGTTTCCTGGAATTCTTTAACCTCAGCACAGGTCAAGAGGACTATCTCACTATTAACAACCACAAAGTAAATGGAGATGGTGTGAAATGCTACAAAGGTCATTACTCTCTATATATTTTTGCCTATTGTGAGAATTGTCAACGCGCTAATATTTATGTCAGGAGTTATCCAGACTTTCAAGTCATTGCGAAGTTTGCAGGTATGTAACAGAAATAGCATGTAAAAATCTAGAAGTAGTACTATAAATATTCGCAAATATCACTGTTAAATATTAATAAGTAATATTTTAACCTAGGGTCAGTAAAGGAGAAATAGAGTGTAGGGATGTTAAGGTCATTCTTCACTTCGACGATGATCAGATTTTTAAATATTAATACGTTTTTCCCGTGGGTTCTGACGAAATTAGAACTTTTACTATTTTAAAATAATAATCTCTTTCTTCTTTATCACTCTATACAATTAAACGCACTAAACTACTCTTATAACTTTACAACTAATAGCTCTTTACAATTCAACACTTAATGATTAACTAACTAAACACGCTTTCTGCCTGCTATTTATATACATTCGAAAATCTATCACGAATACTCCGGAAGAAGCGAGGCCACTCTATATTATTCTCGACCAGGGTATCGAGAGAATTCTACAGTTCCTGAATCTCCCCGGCCGGCGACGACTCATACGTAGACGGGACAGGGCTAGTTCTATATGGTAGCACAAAAACATTCGGATGGTTGCTAGCCGTGACTCCCTCTTAAACCTGATCGTCCCGATCAGCTACCTCATGTCCGTGGTATGCTTTGAGCCTGCCGAGGTGGACAACTTTCAGTTTGCTTCTGGGGCTACGTTAAATTCTGTACAATACGTCATTAATTCTTTTGATGACTGTTTATGACTGTATAGAGACCCTCCTTCCTTCCTTTGCGGATAGATAACCAGACTTTATCGTTCATTTGAAATACAATAGAGTTAGCTTGGATATCATATCGAGCCTTAATTCGGTCACTGGCGAGACGTTCAAACGATAGTCCCACATCATTCTGTTCCATCTTCCCACTAGATCCTGTCTGGGGTCCTTGACTTGAGGCACAGGTTGAACAATGCCGGCACCATGATTTCACATCCTGGCAGTAGTTGACCGAGTAAAAACTGTCACAGATCTTGTCAATTGTTCTGTTAACTCCGAGATGAGCACCAAACTTCTTTCCATTATGTGCTTCTTCCAGGACTTCCGATACCACTAACTGTGTCTTTACTGTTAATTCAGTAATATTACGATTTCTATCGGACAAAATTCTGAAAGTTTTGAAAATTGGTAGGAATGTTAGGGATGACTTAAGAAATACTAAACTGAAAAGTTCCCACCCCTAAATAGTGCGCTTCATCCCCTAGGACGTCGTTTTTACCCCCTTTTTCAAGTTTTCTAGATTATCTCGAGAACGGTGCACTTTTTGATAAAAAAAACTTATATAAAAAAATATTCCTCATAAAATTTTCTACAAAAAATGTTCTTATACATTTCTTCCTAAAATTAATAATAATGTGAGAAATAAGGCGTATACATAAGGGTTACTTCCAGTTACACAGTAAATGCAATCTAATATATAATATAATATAAAGTCTGGCAGCAGCCCATGATACAAATAAAAAGTTGTATCATGGCAACAGTTCATGATACAAATAAAAAGTTGTATCATGGCAACAGCCCATGATACGAATAAAAAGTTGTAGGTATCATGGCAACAGCCGTCATTTACATTTGGCGCTCGCCCTAAAAGTGCATCATCGTAGTGACCTTGAGTCGTCACAGAGGGTGTAGTGGGAGAAAATAAAACTTATTACACTATCGAGTGTGAAATAGTGGTTATCGATTTATATTTTACCTTTTTTTGGGTAAGACCACTTTGGGCGCTTTGGATAATCAGCCATATATTTAACGAATTATATATCCCGCTCTGATTTCGTATGCGCTTTATTTACCAAACAATGAGACATTTTAGGGGAAATTGTTATAAAACCTTTTTTGTAGAGAATTTTATGAGGAACAACTTTGTATATAAGTACTTTTACCTACCATGCACTGTTTCGTAGATATTCCGAAAAAAATTTAAACTGGGGTGGAAAAAATGTTGTAAGGCATGAAGCACATACTTTAGGGGTGGGAACTTTTTAGCTTACTAATATTTATGCTATCTTTAATATTTCTACCAATTTTTAAAACTTTCAGAATTTTGTCCGATATATTACAATTTTAACTGTAATATTACTGAACTATGTACTTTTCCATCGGCACTTTCCCAGGCTCGTTTAAGGAGTCTATTTTCAACTACCAGGGAGTCCCACTGAGCCCACAGAGATTTAAAAGTAAATCCCTTAGTTGAAATATCTACCCAGCTTGGTTTTGGTTGACATTCTTCTTTAGCTTTTAGCAGTAGTGCTATTTCACTATCCTCAAGCTGATCTTTTCTAAGTTGTTCTATGGTCCACTGCTGACCAACCTTAAACATGATTCGCCTAATGGGAGTGATTACTTCTCGTTGGTATATTCTTTGGCAATGTTTATAATTATCCTCGCATGACCTTCTGGATAAAGCATCTGTATTATTATGCCTTCGTTCTCTTGACTTTGAACTGCTGGCGTCTCTGGATGGAGATGTAGACCGTAGTTGTACTCGACAGTCTCTCTTGAAATGCCCAGTCCTCCAACATATATAGCACTGATTTGAAACATTTCGGTTGCGTGTCCGATTTTCTAATGGCTCCCGGAATCTTTGTACTTGACAGTCACTTTTGAAATGTCCAGTCTTGCCACATCTGTAGCACTGATTTGAAATATTTCGGTTACGTGGCCTATCTTCTAGTGGTTCCCGGAGTCTTTGTACTCAACAGTCCCTTTTGATATGCCCAGTCCTGCCACATCTGTAGCACTGATTTATAGCATTTCGGTTACATGGTCTAACTTCTAGCTCCCGGAATCTCTATACTTGACAGTTGCTTTTAAAATGTCCAGGCTTGCCACATCTATAGCAATGACTAATAGCATTTTGCTTGCATGATCTAGCTTCTAGTGGCTCCCAGAATCTCCCCGTGGTCTGAAGAACTTCGGTTAATTTCTTCAAAATACCGCCCATCTCAGTTAATTCACAACTTTTGGCCAGCTTTTATTCCTGGATTGATACGGCCCTGATTGTTGGCTAAGAGATGTTACAGGCGGCCTCGGTTTCTAGGGCTCTACCCAAAACTTCACTGCTGTTATCAAATTTAGCTAGACGTAGCAATTTCTGAATTTCTGGATCTCTGATACCATCCACGAAATATTGGGCAGCAAGTTCCTCTTGAAATTTTTCCATTGCTCCCGGATACGCCAATTGAAGGAGACGTCTAACGTCTGCCTCAAACTCTTGCAGGTTTTCACCAGGCTTCTGATGTCGGGACTTTACTTGTGCCTCATACAGTTGTCTTCTGTGTTGGTCTCCAAATCGTCGCTCTAGGGCAGCTACAAGAATCTCATATTTCCCCTGTTGACTGATGGGAATAGTCTGTAGTAGTTCCAGGGCAGATCCACGAAGCGCTACCACTAGCGATGTAGCGATTTCTTCGATAGTCCAACCGTTGGCAACAGCATCAGCAGCGACTTCAAACTGTCTTCTGTACATTGTCCAGGATGTTTGACCATCATACGTTGGAGGTTTGATATTCTGTCCTGTGACGAATACCCTCTCGGTTGGTCCTTGATTTTTTAGTCTGGTAATTTCTGCTTGTAGATTCTTCATTTCTTTCTGTACGTTTCCAATTTCTATTTGTATATTGTCTACTTCTTTTTCAAATTTCTCATTTTGTCCATCCAATATTTTCTGTAATTTTCCTTGCTCGCCTACAATTACATCCAGGATTCATTTCTGAAGCTGATTCAGTTCTATTTGCCTTTTATCTTCTTGGTCTTGTGAAATTTTTGGAAGCCGGTCCTGTTCTGCTCGCCTTTTACGTTCATCTTCTTCTCGTTCCACTTGCCTTCTACGTTCTTCTTGTTTCCGTTCCGCTAACCTTTTATCTTCTTGATCTTGAAGAATTTTCTGAAGCCGGTCCTGTTCTATTTGTTTTTTACATTCTTGGTCTTGTAAAATTTTCGAAAGCCGGTCATGTTTTGCTTGCCTTTTACGTTCATCCTCTCCCCGATCCGCTCGCCTCTCAGCATTTAGATTTTCCATGAAATCGGCCAACATTTTGTTTATTTGCTCCATTTCTGCCGTTTGTTGCCTTGAATTGACGACAGATCGCACTAAACTACTCTTATAACTTTACAACTAATAGCTCTTTACAATTCAATACTCAATGATTAACTAACTCAACACGCTTTCTGCCTGCTATTTATATACAATCGAAAATCTATAACGAATACTCCGGAAGAAGCGGGACCACTATATTTTATTCTCGACCAGGGCATCAAGACAATTTTACATTTCCTGAATCTTCGCGGCCGGCGATGACTCATACGTAGACGCGATAGGGCTAGTTCTATAGGGTAGCACAAAAACATTCGGATGGTTGCTAGCCGTGACAATATCGACACTCACTGGCTCAATCTCATTTTTATTACTGGACCTTTTCAGTCGATATGAGACCCATGAATACCGCTGAGAACAAAAGTCAATTTTCATTGTCGACTTTGCCCAACTTTTGAGGTGATATCTTGAAAGCTCAGATCAATCCATGATATACATTGATCTTCTTAACCTTTTTCAAAGATAATTAATTTGATGGCAATTTAGCATTTAAATGGAACTTGTGCGTCCAAATGAATAGATAGATAGATAGAAGTTTATTTGATCCATAAGAAAAATTACATTTTCATTTTACCCTTGGGCACAGATCGTGTCAATCATTAAAAAAAAAAGTAATACAAAAAAATAAAAATACAAGAAAGTATTAAAAGTTTTTGCAAGATTGCTATGCTTAACAGTTAAAAAAAGAAAACAAGAAAACAGGATGAACATTAGAACACTACGAAATCTAAAAAACTAAAAAAACTACAGGTCATGCCATGGATCCAACATCTCCATCATTAAAAAATTCATACGTGGAGTAGTATGCCCTTTTAAGCAAAAACTCCTTCAACTTTGATATTATGTATGTCCGTCTCCTCTGCTTAAAGACAATAGGAAATCTGTTCCACACTTTTAAAATGTTGTATGTTACGTTTTTCTGTATGTAGCTGAAATTTGCTTTTTCAATCTTAAAATTCTCTTTATAACTGGTATTGTGATTGTGTGTTCCGCCTAAATTTAAGAATAAAGATTTATTATTAAATATGAACTTAACACATTCTAGAATGTATAAGCTGTATAGAGTTAGAATACTTTGTGATATGAAAGTGTCTTTGCAAGTTGTTCTTCTGTCAATCTTAAAAATCGTTCGGAGACACCTTTTTTTAATTATAAAAGCACGATTTGAAAATCCAGAATTTCCCCACAGTATGAGGCCATATGTCAATCGCGAATGAACACATGCATGATATGCTTGAAGGGCTGTAGGTGGGCCAATTGTATTTGTTATCACTCTCAGAGCATAGCAGTATCTACTCATGTCACGTGCGACTTTCTCCACATGATGCTCCCTAGTTAGTCTTTGATCCACTACTACTCCCAAAAATGTAACTCTGTCTTGAGTTCTCAATTCAGTGTCATTGTACTGAATTGAAACCGGGTTATTCGGGCTAAATGCAAAGTTGATGACTTGAGTCTTGGAAATATTAAGCAGTAGATTATTTTTTGTGAACCATGCACTCAGAGCATCCAAACCGTTCACGACCTCCTGTGAACACTCATTCACACACTCGCCACCACAAACCATGCAGGTGTCATCAGCATACATAATTAGCCTGTTGTTTACCTGCATAAGGTCATTCACATAGACAATGTACAAGAGGGGGCTTAGAATTGACCCCTGCGGCACTCCCCCTGCAATTGTACCAAAATTTGTTTTTATGGTACTACCATTTTTATCATAAGGTACCTGTTCCTAATAAAGCCACGTTAATTTTAAAATAAAAAAAATATATTGAATTTACAAATAATGTTACCAAAACTGAAATATGTTTTTTTTATTTTATGTTTATTGCTAAGAAATGCATTTAGCGTTTAAATAAATTAAATTTCTTGTTTTACAGCCTTTTTAAAAAAAATCTTTGGTGGGCCTTAATATGACCATAGGGACTTAATAAGGCCACAGGGAGGGCCCATATATGGCCCATGCAATAAAGGAGTCTTTTTTTTAAGTTTGCTTAACTTTTATTAATTAAAAAAAATAATTATTATCAAAAACAAGCAAACCAACATAAAACAAAACAAATGTATCTTCTTAAACAACTATATGAACTGGAATAATAGAAACTTAACTTATTGTTATTTGGTTTTACATATTTTGGTTTTTACTTAGGTAAACGAAACCTAAAAATAAATTCAAAATAAGGAAAAAACATTAAATACTAAAAAACGTATTCAGCAGCGGAAAAAATTATATTTATAAATAACAAAATAATAATATGTAAGTAAAAATTGAAATTTTTAATTTTGACACGAAGCACATATAAATGAAGGTTCTTTATCGTTTTTATCCATTCCAACACATTCTTCATGAACTTATCTCATACACATATTGCACAACTTTCTTTGGCTTTTTATTGGGTTTGGTAGCTTTTTTAACGACTTGGCTTGTTTCTTTTTATCCCGAAACAGATCTTTTGCTACTCGTTGTGCCCTATAGTTTAAAGATTTTTTTCGCGGTGTAATTTTTTTCTCTACAACTTCTGGCGTAGGCAAAATTCTTTTAAAAGTCTTAGTTTCTTCTTTAGATTTTGTTTCTGGAGTATTTTCTTTAGCTTTATGGGGGGAGGGGGGGGGGGGGGGTTCAATTAAGGCCGGGCCTTACCTGGGCCCCTAATTGGTGGCTTTATTTGGATCCCGCCAAATTTATGTGTTGCGAAAGACTTCTAACATTAAATATCAAAGAAAAGTTGTAATTTCAGAGAAACATTTACATGACTCAAAAGCTAAGATTACACACTATACAATACCAGAAATAAAAAGAAATATTTGCTTACTAGAATACACAAAATCGGCTTACAAAACAAAACAAGTTTTTTATATCGAGCACGCAAGATGCACCGTTGCAGGCTATGGGTCGACTGGCGCCGATGCGTTAAAAGAGAGCATCAGTTTTGACGTTGACTAGAGCTTTATAAACAAATAGCCATCAACTACCGTTAAAATTGTGTCGTCATACCTTACGGTGTTGCCACCTTTACAAGTGGGCCTTGCAAGGACCCCTGGCTTTATTTGGGTCGACCATCTTAGTCTACAACGCACTGTCTGCGATCTGTGAGGTAAGACCTTAGCAGCATCAGAGCAGACCCTCTTATTCCACACCTCCCCAGTTTGCAGCAGAGAATGTCGTGGGAGACGCTGTCGAAGGCCTTTGATAAGTCCAAACACACTGTCATCGCGGTTTTTTTATTATTTAGCAAGTTCAGAATTTGCTGCAGTGCTTGGTAGACAGCTCTCACCGTTGAATGAAAATCCGTTTTATCCCTGCTTAATTATATCATTTTTATCAACAAAATTTAGAAGTCGAGAGTTTAGGAGGCTTTCAAAAACTTTATTGATATTTGACAACAGCGAGATAGGCCTAATAATTACCCATTTCATCCATAGCACCCTTTTTGTGTATCGGCCTTATCAAGGCCTCCTTCAGCGCTCCGGGATAGCACCCTGTCTGGAAGGACAAATTTATAACATGCGTTAGAGGAACAGCCACCAATTCAGCTGCCTCCCTCAGTAGTTTAACCGGTATTTCATCACTGCCAACTGATTTTTTGTTCTTCAACTGTTTGATGCGTTTAATAACCTCATGAGGAGTGACGGGTTCAAGGAATATTGATTTATCACAGTTTGGAAAGTTGCTTAGATCATTCATCACCGTCTGATTCTGGTTAGGACAAATGTTTAAGAAGAATGTGTTAATCTGATTTAAAATATTTTCAGGTGAATGAGAAGGAAAGTTTTCAACTATGGGGGATTGTGTGGTTGCTTTCTGGTTAGTTATATTTTTTTATCAAAGGCCAGGTGGCCTTTGTTTTATTTTCGGATTGTAAGATATATTGTTGGTTTGACAAAATTTTTGCTTTTGCATTAATTACTTTCTTTAAAATGAGACAGTATTTTTTATAAAAACTGATCACTTACCTGACCTGCCAGAAAGTCTTTATAGAGATGACGTTTTTTTTTCTGCTGATGTTTTAATACCAGTTGTTATCCAAGACCTACTCTCTTTTGTAAACCTGACATGTTTTTTGGGAAAAACTAAGTTAATTTTATTTGCAATTATGCTCAAAAAGAGGTTGTATGCATCATCCACATTTCCCATTTTCGTTACGATGTCCCATCCCCAATCTTGTATAACATCACAGAACTGTTTTATACGCTCTGGTGAGAATTTTCTCATGACCCTTGACTTACTTTTGTTTTCTCTTATATCATTGATGTTTTCTATTGATATTCCTTGGGCGAAATGATCGGAGAGACCGGAAATTATAATTTTGTTATCTGTAAAACTAGGGAAATTAACGAAAATATTATCTAACAGAGAGGATTTCGTCTTAGAGACTCGTGTAGCCTCAAAAATTATATGCTGAAAGTTAAAGGAGTGTTGTCCAAAAGTGTTGACTTTTCTCTATACTCATTTAGAAAATCTACATTAAAATCACCACAAAACATGACCCTGTAGTTTTTGTACATACTAAATACATATTGACAAACAAGTTCCAACATATTAATAAAAATTTCAAAGTCACCAAGGCAGGTGCGATATATACAAGTGATAATCAGTTTTTCCTTTCTACTCATGACTGCGCATAGCTCTATGTGACCCTCCACGTTATAGTTTTCAATATCCTCCACACTTTCTTTGACAAAAATACATGCACCGCCATGCACCATGCTTGTTCTGCAGTATGAAGATGTCAGTTGATATCCATTTATTTTAATAAAATCTACTACATCTGGTAGTATCTCCTGCTCTTCAAGCAGAGTGTTTAGGAATAGTTCAACGTTTTCTGTCTTATTACGGATACATTGGATGTTTTGATGAATAATTCTTATTTTGTTTGCTGTCTGGTCTCCATTCGATTCTCCCGCCATAGCGGTTTTCGTCTTAGATGAAGAAAGTGGTTAACGACGACTCCTTTTCCCCATAGATCAGGAGCCATCAATTTAGCTTTGGCTTTAGAAGCTATTTCTATCTTGAAGGCACTTTTGTATTTCTGTGCGCGTGTTTTCATTTTTTCACATTTTGAATGTTCTTGTGTTTGTGTTTCTATATAATTTTGAAGTTGTTCTGCCGTAACCTCAGGTGCCAGACCTGATACGAACCGGAAGGCACTTCTTTTCGCAACGTCAAGATTAAAGAGTTCATTTTTACCGAATACTGGTAATGGTCTGTCTTGTTTTGGGTATTTCTTGCGATCTCTACGATTCCTAGCTGTTTGCCAAGGGGCGATTTCTTGTTGTGACGTCGACGAGGTAGAACTCATCAATGGAACAATTTCCCTGCTTTCAACATCGTGGCGGTTTTGTTTATTATTTATTTTTAGGTTATGGTTACTTTCTTCTCTCACAATTTCTGGCACTTGAGTTGGTTCGTTCGCAACAACACTGCTCGCTAGATTTAGGCCATCTGTCGCAGCCTTTTGACTGTTTCTATCGTTTTGGGATGATGTATCAGTACATTTGTTGCTATATTCAGGTACGACGTCGAACTCTGCCGAATGCACGTGATCCACCATGGAGTTTGCGGAATTTGTGACGTCAGAAAAACGCGGGATTTTTCGTTTACCTTCCAATTTTCTTACTTTTTCTTCTAGGTATACAACTTTTTCGGTCAATAACACTTTATTTTCTTCCAGCAGCATATTTTTCCCTCGTAATTCTTCCACTAAACCCCGTAACAGGATCATTTCTGACTGACTTTCTTTTGAGGTTACTTGTCCATTGTTTTCAGTCTCGTGTACACAGACTGTTGATTTTTTTCGAAGCAGCCTGTCTCAAACACGCAGGGTGGAAGATCTCGCCACATTTAACGCATTTCGCTTCACTTTCCACGGTTTTTTTACAATTCACGCACACTTTTTCTAATTTTTTGTTAAATGCACGATCTGGGGACTGTTTACTTGGCGCCATCTTGAATGTTTAGCCATATAGCTGCCTTGAAATCTCCGATGATGTCCCGACATCCGTAGAGTAGCATTGTTGCTTTTGGCGAGTTAACTACGGCATATTCGAGAGTCGCATGAATTTTTTGAGCGAAACTATAATTAAATATCTCATATATGTATCATGTATCTGGGCTAGAAATTTAACAAACTATCGTCTCCTGAGCCCGTCCTTAAATGAACAATAGAGATCGTATTCTTACTACTAGAATCATATAAATTGGTTTGGTCAAAGACTCTACTTGGATAATTATTAAAAATGTTTAGGTCGCCAGTCAGGCTCTGTCTTAATATTCCTAGAGTCACTTAGTGTCACCTATCGCTTTATAAACACGTGAAGGGGAAGTAGAGTCAACCATCACAACTCCACCTTATGGCTGTGAGTTGGAATCTGGAAATGGTGAGAGGGTGGCCTTGAAAAGCCACGGCACTTACGCCCCATTGCCCCCCCTGTGCATCCTCCCTAGGTCAACCAATCCATCTAGACCATCGCCTAGCCTAGTGTTGTAAAAAAGGCGGCGATGTTGCCCGAGGAGGCTGTTCTGAGAAAAGCCATGGTTGGCCATCGTTCTCCCAAAATGGATTCCCTTAGTTCCAAAACAGCGTCTCAATCGCATAGCAGATGCTCTACTGTGTGTTTCTCCTGTTCACAGCCTCTGCATAGATGTGTGTGGCATAATCTCATAATGTAGAGATGCTTTCTTAGCTGGCAATGCCCAGTCAGAATCCCCGCCATGAGTCGTAGGTTCTTCCTTAACATTCCCACGTAATCCACGTATGCTTATTAGCACCGTAGCAAGTCGACAGCTAGTTGCTTCG
The DNA here is from genome assembly GCA_016904865.1 of Pissodes strobi. Lineage (NCBI taxonomy): Eukaryota > Metazoa > Arthropoda > Insecta > Coleoptera > Curculionidae > Pissodes > Pissodes strobi. Next base: position 39,500 of record JAEQML010048600.1, on the reverse strand, counting down.
TTCCATCTTGCCCTTCAGGGTGATCTTTTTTCTTTATCATATGTATCAACGTCGCGATAGGTAGGTTTGAAGGGCCAGATGTGAGATGCATAATTATTGGCTTAACAATTGCTGCGTTATCTCTCATCGATGCTGTTAATTTTTTATTTTCAATTGTTTTTGGTTTGTTTTGTGTGGACTGAGATTCGGACTTGATTTGGAGATTTTGTTATTTGGGTATTGTTAGCTGCGTCTGGGTATATGCAAATGTCAAGTAGGATTGATCTGCACTAACTAAACATAGAAATTTAACTTTCCTCAAATAACCAAGCATACAATATTCCTCAAACGAAAAGTAATCTAACTCCTCATGATCTAGATCAGATAAATTTTGCCGCTGATGCTGTGCTCTCTAGGATATCCATACATTTAGAATTGAGGTAGGTGAAAATCTGACGATTCCGTACACTTTAATAGATCTGCGCAAAAGTAGTTATCAGACACCTAATGCAAATAGATGCTGACAAAATTATGGAACAGATTTCTCTCCTTGCCACAATTTAACGCAAAAATCTGAAAACTGAGTTAGCTATATTGTACAAGACACAAACAGGACTATAAAAAAATACATTTGAATTAACAGGGTTATTTATTGATCAGATGGTGGGCAGTGCAGAATTCTGAAATACCATTTCCACAGTATACAGCGCATGCCTAAGCCGCGTGTAAAATTTAATTTTTGTCCAGTTATGTTTATCGGTTGGATGAAAGACTGTATTTTTAACATAGGTCCGTATTTTAGGTGAAGAAGCAGGATACAAATGCTTGACATTCTCTGATAGTTCTCTCCTGTTTTCTCTTGGAGAGTTGCCACATCATAAAGTTACAGCCTGGAACTGGAGGAGTTTGGAAAAATTTGCAGAGAGCTCTAATGATGTTCTATATGAAAATCAGTTAATAAGGTAAATTATCGTTTTCTAGCATTTCTTTGAGATTACTTATGATAAATAAAATTTAAAACAACACACAAAAGTTGTGAGATAAACTTGGAAAATAAGTATTTATGCAACATGTGAGTAATTTGGAGTGATATATTTATAGATGCAGTTATGGCCGACCAATGTACCTAGCGCATTTGGGTGTCGGATCGAATATACTTTTGATCTGGGATGTTTTTATTGTTTGCAAATCAACATTTTTTGCTAAGCACGAAGTCAAAATAGGAGATCTTCAACCGGGTGCATTTGAAAATGTGGCTTGGGCTGTTGATAACGTTGCACTGTATATTATCGATTCCAGGGGTTGTATATACACGGTTAGTATTCCCTGTTAAATATTTTTAACAACAAATAATGTGCTATTATTTAAATAATGAATGTGCCCTTTTTCCAATGTAGGTTCTCATCAAGATGTAAACCTAAAACTTTTGCGGAGTATGTCTATGCAATTTCTTTATAATTGAATGACAATAGAAGAACATTTTGTTAAAAATTTTTGTTTGCCGATAAACATGAAATATGAGTTGTTCAAATATAGGAATAATTGATGTGATAAAAGATGCAAACTATATTAAGTTCATATCTTATGCTATTAAGCTGCAAAATATATAAGATATTAATAGAAGAATTTCGAACTTCCGTTGTTTATTTGATTTAACTACAGAACGTCGGATCTAGGATCAGAAAGTGTAATTTCACCAGAAAATTTAAAAAATCGATTTGTCGTTATAAATTATTCGTTACTTCCTTCAAAAAATCGAAAAATTTTAAAATCAATGAAAATATGTTTACTAACTAAGTTGAAAGCGTAGACGACGAAAAAATATCAGTTTTTGTCTAATCGATCTGTATTTCCAGTTTTTCACAAAAATTTCGCGAAAAAAAAAAGTTCAAAACTGCAGATCTTTCAAAAATGGCGATTCAAACGAGAGGAAACTGCGGTTTTCACTCTTCATTAGTGCAAAAATGACTCTATAAATCCTGAAATTCTTAAGTTGTTGCAGCGTGTTTTGTATTTTCTATAGACGCTCAAAGTTTAGCTAAAAATTGTAAAAAACCGTACTATTTTTTTTATAATTTATATTTAGAAAGCTAACCGTTTCTGTAGAAAACGGTAATCAATTTCGAATTCAGCGGGTTCGGAAGTATAAGTATCGGATCAAAAAACGTCATTTTTTCAGAAAATTTCAAAAATCGATTGTCCATATAAAATTTGCGTTACCTTACTTCAAAAAATCGAAAAAAATTAAACTTTATGAGAATTTGTTTACTACCTAACTTGCTAGTGTACATGAAGAAAAAATCTCAGTTTTTCTCTAGTCGATAAGGGCAGAAAGAAGCCTAAAATCGACAAGAAAACCACCGACTCGAAACCGACTACCCTCACCAAGGACGCCACAGCCCCCAACTCGACAGTCATGCAAAAAACACCCTTGGAGCCTACCCTACAACCGGCTGCTACCCTAAATAAAGAAAATGTAAATAGTGTAAATATTTTTCCCCTCTCCTCCACGTCTGTGCCTGCGGTATCACCGAGCTCAGAAAATACTGTCTTTAAAGCACCCTTGAAGACCCTCCCCTTCAAAAAACATGTCAAGATAGCGCAGCTTGACGGCGGAGGCCAACCACCGATTCCGACGCAAAATCGGTATGAACCCCTGTCCGATATGGAGGAAGACATCACGAGCGAAATAGTGCTAGGAAAACTACCAAGAAAACTAGCACTAGAAACGCAAAGAGAAAATCAGAAGTACTTGATGACTCGCAGAAAACACCTCCCAAATCAAAGAAAAGAGCTCTATCCCGCCAATTGTGATTCTAGGCAAACTACAGAATCACAAAGCCTTACAAGCAGACCTTAAGAGACATCAAATCACAAAATACACTCATCGTCTATTGTGAGCTTGAAAAGGACTAGGCCTTTTTAAAACGCAGTTTAGACCAAGAACAGGTGCAGTACCACATATATGTTGAAACTGCCCAGAGAACAAAAGCATTTGTCTTAAGGGGGCTAGATGGAGACATTCAAGTCACCGACATCAGACATGAATTGACCGACCTGTACAATATAGACATCAAAAACATATACCTCATGAAGAGAACTCGAGTGCCTTTATACCTGGTTGTCCTTGATTCAGCTTACACACTCAAAAAGCTGAACCAAGAGTGTAGAACCGTCCTAGATGTGCGTGTCACCTGGGAAAACCGCATTTCGGATAAACCAATGATCCAATGCACACGTTGTCAGGGACTGGGCCATGCCGCGACGTATTGTCGCAGGAATTTTAAATGTTCTAAATGTGCGGGCCCTCACGAGATTACGTTGTGTGAGGCTACAATAATAAAGGGTGCCAACTACGGGGGCGATCATCGCTCGATAGACAATAATTGTCCAGTGTACGTCTATAAGCTTGGCCTACTAGCACCACCTAAAGCCAAGCAAACATACAAGCCTGTACCGCCACCGGCTAGACCCGCGTGGCAAAACAACCAACAACACACTGCAGCTGGCCAGCGAAGAGGTCAGGGCCAAAGCAATGGCCAACACAAGAACGGGAAGAAGACAGACGTAAGAGGCAGCCCTATGACCGTCACTTTCCTGACACCTTGGGAAAAAATAAACCTCAACTATTGGGCAACAATAATGTAAGTGCTAGACATGATTGTACAAATTCTAACATAATATCACAAACTGATTTTAATAGCAATTTCGAAAGGCTTTCTAACACAATTAATGAAATCAATTCTTTGGTTAACATCAACGAGCTTTTCTTTGCGCTCGACGAGTTCCTCTCGATGCTGAAGTCCTGCAGTGGTAGAAACCCGCATCGAACCATCGTTCGTACTAAAGGTTCAGGGCTATCAAATCGAAAGATTTGAGAGACCTAACCCGCGAGCGGGGGACGTTGCCTGCCTGATTCGCAGGTCACTCAAATATAGAAGAATCCCGAACATTGCGATTCCTATAGACCATGTCGGCATAGAAACCGAAAGCGGTCTACGGATTATGGGGGCTTATGCCCCCCCTCGTTCCCCCTTCACCCGCGAAGACTTCCTCGCCTTCTTCCCAAACAATAGGAGGACTGTTCTGATTGGCGACTTAAACGCACCCCATGTTATATGGGGAGGTGTGTCGACAAACAGATCAGCCCGAATATTATATTGTCACGACTAACAACCATCCGAACGTTTTTGTGCTACCCTATAGAACTAGCCGCCCCGCCGTGCCCCTCGCTTCTCTGTCTGTATGAATCATCGACCGACCCGCCGAGAAGTTACGGGATAACTGGAATTATCTCGATGGCCTCGTCGAGATCATATAGAGTGGCGTCGGAATACTTCCCGAATATTCGTGATGTTAGTCAGTTCAGTTCAGTTAATCATTGAGTGTTGAATAGATATTAGTGGTAAAGTTATAAGACTAGTTTAGTGAGTTAAATTGTATACAGTGGTAGTAAATAAAGAGAGTACTAGTCGAAAATAGCAAAGTTGTAATTCTGTTAAGAACCCACGGGAAAAACGTAACATTTGGTGTCAGAAGTCGGATTGTGAAGGGACCGGACTTGAGAAGTATTTTTCGAGGAAAGAAGTACAAGTACGTCAACGAGACCGTTTGATTGGTGGATTCTGATAAAATTTTATAACTTTCTATGGTCAATACAAGGCAACAAACGGCAGAAATGGAGCAAATAAATAAAATGTAGGCCGATTTCATGGATAATTTAAATGCTGAGAGGCGAGCGGATCGGGAAGAGGATGAACGTAGAAGGCAAGTGGACCGGAAAGAGGAGGAACGTAAAAGGCAAGCAGAACAGGACCGGCTTCAGAAAATCTTACAAGACCAGGAAGATAAAAGGAAAGAAGAACAAGACCGGCTTCAGAAAATTTTACAAGATCAAGAAGATAAAAGGCAAGCGGAACGGGAAGAGGATGATCGTAGAAGGCAAGCAGAACAGGACCAGCTTCAGAAATGGATGCTTGATGTGATTGTAGGCGAGCAAGGAAAATTACAGAAAATATTGGACGGGCAAAATGAGAAGTTTGAAAAAGAAGTAGGTAATATACAAAAAGAAGTTGGACATGTACAAAAAGAAGTTGGGAGTGTACAAAAAGAAGTAGGAAACGTACAGCAAGAAATGAGGAATCTACAAGCAGAAGTTATCAGACTAAAAAATCAAGGACCCACCGAGAGGGTATTCGCCACAGGGCATAACATCAAACCTCCAACGTATGACGGTCAAACCTCCTGGACAATGTACAGAAGGCAATTTGAAGCCGCTGCTGTTGCCAACGGTTGGAATAACGAAGAAATGGTTACATCACTAGTGGTAGCGCTTCGTGGGTCTGCCCTGGAACTACTGCAGACTATTCCCATCAGCCAACAAGGGAAATATGACATACTTGCAACTGCCCTGGAGAGACGATTTGGAGACCAACATAGAAGACAACTGTATCAGGCACAAGTTAAGTCCCGACATCAGAAGCCTGGTGAAAACCTGCAAGAGTATGAGGCAGACATTAGACGTCTCATTCAATTGGCCTACCCGGGAGCGACAGAGGAATTTCAAGAGGAACTTGCTGCCCAATATTTCGTGGATGGTATTAGAGATCCAGAAACTCAGAAAATGCTACGCCTAGCCAAATTTGATAACAGCAGCGAAGCTTTGGGTCGAGCCCTAGAAATCGAGGCAGCCTGTAACATCTCCAAGCCAAAAATCAGGGCCGTATCCATCCAGGAAGAAAAGCCGATAAACAGCTGTGAATTAACTGAGATGGGCGAAATTTTGAAGAAATTGACGGAAGTTCTTCAGGCCACAGGGAAATTCCGGGAGCCAATTGAAGATAGGCCACGTAACCGAAATACATCAAGTCAGTGCTATAGATGTGGCAGGACTGGGCATTTCAAAAGAGACTGCCGAGTACAACTACGGTCTAGATCTCCATCCAGAGCCTAGGAAAAGCGGCCGACAGTCTAACTATTACAGGAAAGATCAACGGAAGAGCCATAACCATTACTGTTGACACTGGTGCGGCGGTATCTTTGATAAGGTCCAACAGAGTAAATAGAGTAGAAGTCCTACCTATATCAAAGAATGTAGTTTTACGTACGGTTACCGGTGAGACAGCTGAAGTACTTGGAGAAATGGATATTGAACTTCAACTTGGAAGAATTAAATTACACCACACAGTGTTAGTAGCCGACATTGAAGACGAATTTATTTTGGGAATGGATCTCACTGGCCAACATGGATTCTCTTTTGACAGCAAGCTCAATCTTCTGAAGTTTGGCACCGAAGAGTTCATCCTTAACAAAACAGACAATGGCACACCGACTCAAGTAGTGGCGGCATGTACCATCAGAATAAGCGGAAATACAGAGCAGATCATTTCTGGGAAATTGGAGAAGGATTTTGGAGGCTGCATTGGACTTATCCAACACCACGATTTGCCTTGCAAATACTTCGTAGGCAAAGCACTAGTTAAAACCGACGGCGAAATACCGATAAGGATAGCAAATATTTCATCCAATCCTATCAAAGTCAATAAAGGAGATGTAATAGCCACTTGCGAGCCGGTGCAGTGGGTAACCAGTTGCCAAACGCAGTCAGAAGTAACACCCTCAACATCACCTAAGGAACTCCTAGAACATTTCCAGAAGTCGTGGCAACATCTGTCTTCCGAAGAACTGAAGAGAGCTACACAGTTTATCAAAGAGCAGAGCACAGCCTTTGAAAGGAAACATGGCAATACTGGAAGAACGAACATCATAAAACATAAAATCGACACCGGGAGTGCTCACCCCATACGGCAGCATCCTCGGAGGTTACCAGTGACGAAGCAGCAAGAGGTTACCACATTAGTTGATAAAATGCTTGAAGATGGAATTATTGAAGAGTCATCAAGTCCATGGTCATCTCCTGTTGTCTTAGTCACCAAGAAGGATGGGACTACCAGATTCTGCGTGGACTATAGAAGGCTCAATGACGTCACCAAGAAGGACAGCTATCCACTTCCCAGAATTGACGACACGTTGACGACACTAGCAGGTTCTCATTGGTTCTCAACACTCGATCTAAAGAGCGGATACTGGCAAGTAGGCATTGACGAACAGGATAAGGAAAAGACTGCCTTCTCTACCGGAAGTAGTTTATATCAGTTTAATGTTATGCCCTTCGGACTATGCAATGCCCCCGCTACTTTTGAGCGTCTTATGGAAGTTGTTCTACGAGGCCTCACTTGGAAGACATGCCTGGTCTATCTTGATGATATAATGGTAATGGGAAAAACTTTCAAAGAGCACCTACAAAACCTGCATGAAGTTTTTACTAGGATCAAGAATGCTCAGCTCTTACTGAATCCAAAGAAATGTTTTCTCTTCCAACAAAAAGTTGAATTTCTCGGGCACGTCGTGTCATCAGAGGGAATCCAAACTGATCAACGAAAGATAACAGCAATCAAAGACTGGCCTCGTCCTCGCGACAAACACGAACTGCGGAGCTTCCTTGGATTATGTACTTATTATAGAAGATTTGTCGAAGGATTTGCAAATATAGCTGCACCTTTACATAAGCTCACTGAAGAACGAGCAAATTATAACTGGGATCATAACTGCGATTCTGCGTTCAGGAAATTAAAAGCGGCTCTATGTTCTAGTCCAATATTGGGATATCCTGAACAAAAGGGTAAATTTGTATTGGACACAGATGCAAGCAACACCGGCATCGGAGCAGTTTTATCGCAAGTACAAGCAGGGGAAGAACGAGTTATCGAATACTACAGTCGAACACTTTCGAAATCTGAACGTAACTACTGTGTAACCCGAAAAGAGCTTTTGGCAATAGTACGGTCTGTTGAGCATTTCCATCAATATCTATATGGGCAAGAATTTCTGATAAGGACTGATCATGCAGCACTTAAATGGCTTTTGGATATGAAACAACCTGAAGGACAGGTAGCCAGGTGGCTTGAAAAGTTACAACAATATAATTTTAAGCTTAAGCACAGAGCAGGGAGATTGCTTAATAATGCAGATGCTTTATCCAGAAGACCATGCGCGGATAATTGTAAGCATTGCCAAAGAGTAGATCAACGAGAAGAAATTACTCCGATTAGGCAAACAAAATTTGAGGTTGAGCAGCAGTGGACCACAGAGCAACTTAAAAAGGATCAGCATGAAGATAGTGAAATAGCACTATTGCTAACAGCTAAAGAAGAACATCAACCAAGACCAAGCTGGAGCGAGATATCAACTAAAGGACTTGCTTTTAAAACTCTGTGGGCTCAGTGGGACTCCCTGGTGGTGGAAAATGGACTTCTTAAACGAGCCTGGGAAAGCGCCGATGGAAAAGTAGTGAAGACACAGTTAGTGGTACCAAAGAGGAAGATATCGGAAGTTCGGTGCTCATCTCGGAGTGAACAAAACGATTGACAAGATTCGCGACAGATTTTACTGGGTCAACTACTGCCAGGATGTGAAATCGTGGTGTCGGCAGTGCTCAACCTGTGCCGCAAGCCAAGGACCCAAAACAAGATCTAGGGGCAAAATGAAACAGTATAATGTGGGCCTACCGTTTGAACGTATCGCCATTGACGTAGCTGGCCCTTTTCCAGAAACAAATAATGGTAACAAGTACATTTTAGTGGCAATTGACTACTTCAGTAAATGGCCTGAAGTCTTTGCAATCCCCAATCAAGAAGCTGTTACCATAGCAGAGGCCCTTGTGAATAACCTATTCAGCAGATTTGGTGTTCCGTTAGAGCTGCACTCAGATCAAGGACGCAACTTCGAATCCAAAGTTTTCCAGAAAGTCTGTGATTTACTCAACATCCATAAAACACGGACTACCGCCTTACATCCACAATCAGACGGCATGGTTGAAAGGTTTAACAAGACCATTGAAGAACATTTGTCAAAGGTCGTAGATGAACATCAGAAGGATTGGGACCAACACATACCACTATTTTTAATGGCCTATCGATCAGCAGTCCATGACACGACAGGACTAACACCAGCCATGGTTTTATTTGGAAGAGAACTCCGCTTACCCTGCGACCTATTATTCGGAACGCCAGACAACCAGGATATGGAAATTCAAGACTACGCGGACTCACTTAAGGAAAAGTTACTATACATCCATGAATTAGCCAGAGAAAACACGGAGAAAGCCAGTGACCGAATGAAGACACGATATGATCTCAAAGCTAATTCTATGGGATTTCAGATGAACGATGAAGTCTGGTTATATAATCCGCAAAGGAAGAAAGGAAGATCTCCCAAGATAACGCCAGTATGGGAAGGACCCTATACAGTCATCAAAAGAATTAATGACGTTGTGTATAGAATTCAGCGTAGTCCCAGAAGCAAACTGAAAGTTGTTCACCTCGACAGACTGAAAGCATACCACGGACATGCAGTATCTGATCGGGACGATCAGGTTTAAGAGGGAGGCAATGTCACGACTAACAACCATCCGAACGTTTTTGTGCTACCCTATAGAACTAGCCGCCCCGCCGTGCCCCTCGCTTCTCTGTCTGTATGAATCATCGACCGACCCGCACCGATCTCCATATATGGATAAGCACAAACCGTCTGCAAGCGTCGAAAAATCGTACCAATCATGGGGAAAAAAACCGGGTTCTGCGTCGGACAGAACTGAAAATAGGATAATTTTACTCATGCGCACAAACACCGAGAAGCGACAGAACGAAATCAGCTCATAAAGCTTTTACAGTTCGGTAATCAAAAATATTATCAAATTTCTCTGACCTTGCTTGTTGCTTGCGCTTGAAATAATTCTTTTTTCTGTGTTTGCCGTAATGGGTTTCGGCGTTTCGTTTCGTTCACTTATTGAAGTACGTACGTGCGTCTGAGTGGTTTATATTATCGTTTTCGTTGAAAATAACTAATTTACTCCTGGACATCTAGTTTAGTTTATTATTATAATAGTTCGTTATTAGTGTATTTTGTTAGTGTATAAGTTGGTGTAGACGTTAGGAATATGATTTAAAGACAAAAGACCTTAAAAGACAATGGCGTCAACTGCCAAGGTCAAAGAAAATACTCAACGGTGTTTGATTTGGTGTTGCCAAAATAAGGGTAGAATACCAGGGATTTCTTATTTTAAGTAAGTATCATTTTCTTTTAAGGATAACTGCAGCATTACATACAAAATATGGGAATAATATCTTAAAAAGGGTTTATTTACTGTCACGATGCATAAATAGCAGTGAGTTTATTCAGTTTTATCATTTTGTATTAAAATAGTCTTCTTATAGGTAGGATGGATTTTAATTTACTTTGTTGAGGAGCTTTGATGCTCTAAACAGTTTTTTTTTAGATCCTTAAATGGGTAATTGTTCCCCATACTTGTTTCTGCTATTTTAAAAGATTTTTAAAAATTGTTTTACATACTACATATATGGGTTCAATAATATAGAAATGATCCGTGGGGGGAGCTTTAATTTTTTTTCCAATATTTACCCCCTTCTTTTAAAAATTTAGGACAGAAAAGTGTAGTGAGTGACGTAAAGTACAATTTGTATGTCTTTTCTATCTGTAAAGGTAAAGAAAAAATAAAAGAAGGGAGTAAAAATTGGAAAAAAATGTTAAAGCTTCCCCCACGGATTATTTCTATGTTGAACCTATAGAACAGTCTGTAAAATATTTTAAAAAAAATCTATTAAAATAGCAGAAACAGGTATACGGAACAATGAGGGAGTTTCATAAATTTTTCGATAGCCCATGAAAACTAACTGGACACGTGTTTTTTCTTTTTTTTTATAAAGCGAAAAATGAGGCAGATACGCCTTGAAATGTGCTTATGACGTCACAATACACATGAATTATTACGTCACACCATGCATAGTATATCTATATATACAAAACTAAAAACTGGCATAGCTCTCGTAATATTCATATTTAGTGGAAATAAAAAAATACTTATCGATTTTTTTTCACTGTTGTAATAAAAAATAATCAGTTTAATTTCTCAGGAATCTTCCTAATTACTCTTAAATGTTTTAAGGTTTTCATGAGCATTTAGACGTGTGTATAGTCTTAAGAATTTTGTATCTTGGTACATACTACCTACATATTTTGTATTATTGGCTTTTTCCAAATAGACTACTACTACTACCTAATGTAAGTTAATGTAAATAAAACGTTTATATCATGATGTTTTGTTTTAATAAACCTTTCTTTGCCCCAAAGTTATTTTAGCTATTCAATGCAACAAAAATTCATATTTTAAAAAACTAAAAAAAGGTGTATTTCTTGCCTACAGATTGTGGTATGTAATGTGTGAATGCAAAATACTTTAACATTACAAATCTCTTTTAAAAGTAGTACCTATTCAAGACTAACTTAAAGAGAAAGTAAAATTTAAGGCTATCGCATATAAAAAGGGTTTTATTAGGAGGTGCTTCCATTTTTTAATATTTTTGAATCAAAGGGATGATTTTAAAAAATATGTATATTTGAAAATTTACAAGTTTCAGTGCTGCGCCTGTGTTACACCAGATTTTACAGTATAAATCATTCAAATTTTCTTCGTCATAAAATCATTTTGGGCAAACTAGTTAATATTTTTAACAAAAAAAATGCATGCCACATATAAAGAATGTAAAAATTAGGTAGGTACCAAAATATTTGGTAGTATTTTTTTGCATACCTATCAATGGTTTATTCCTTAAACATAATTATATACTTACTGTCATATTTTTACAATTTTTAATTGGTTTTTGTGTCGCCCAGGGACGAGGAAAGAAATAGTTTTTATTTTTTTTTGTCTCCAAAACAAAGCAAGATTCGGAAAAAATACCAAAAGTTGTATATTTTATCGGTTGGTCTATTCTATTTCTTTTAAAAACCAATGGCTTGCAATTTTTGTGTTAAATATATCATCTATCAACTTGCTTTTAAATTTTTGGTAATATATACAACGGCAAAAATATTTTTCCAAATTCTTAAAATCCGGACCTGTCGCTTATTCGCGGCCATGCGGTGATGAAGCACGTGGAATCGATCGATAACCTGCTAATTGAAACTGCGCAGTCTCAGAATTACCTTCTTTTGTTTACATCTGAAGGCGCATGAATCAGTATGATTTGGATCGCTTTGTGCTTATCCATATATGGAGATCGGTGCCGACCCGCCGAGAAGTTACGGGATAACTGGAATTATCTCGATGGCCTCGTCGAGATCATATAGAGTGGCGTCGGAATACTTCCCGAATATTCGTGATAGATTGGAGATTATATATAAGCAGACCTAAGGCGAATGTTAGTCAGTTCAGTTCAGTTAATCATTGAGTGTTGAATAGATATTAGTGGTAAAGTTATAAGACTAGTTTAGTGAGTTAAATTGTATACAGTGGTAGTAAATAAAGAGAGTATTAGTCGAAAATAGCAAAGTTGTAATTCTGTTAAGAACCCACGGGAAAAACGTAACAATATTCAATAATAGAAAGTAACCAGGATTTCACATTCCGCCGCTCCGAGCTTCCCACTTTCTACTCAAAATTTACTCAAAATGCCTCTTATTGGATGTTGCGATTTCGAGGGGAATCGCCGATATCTCGCCTCTACGCACAATGGATACTCTAAATTCGGATCACCTCCCAGTTGTAATTGGACTAAAAGAAAGGCACTGTGAGAGTAGGGAGACCTGCATCTCTTATAAAAACTTCAACTGGGGGGAGTTCCGACGTAGAGTTAACGCGGCGACGGTGGTCCCTAAGCAGATTGACAGCGTCCAGCAATTGGAGGCTCAAGTCCAGACATTTACCTTAAACATCCAGCGTATCAGAGATACTCTAGTTCACTCATTCAGGAAAGAGCGCCCTTCTGACTCCCTTCCTAATCACATCCTAGACCAAATCGTCATTAGAAACAGAATCAGGCGCAGATGGCAAAGGAATAGAGCACGCATCGACCGAATTCGTGTCAATGCACTAACCGAATCAATTAAAATACAAATATGAGACTACAGGACGAACAAATGGATGGACTACATAAATACAATAAACAGACAAGACGGCTCCCTCTGGAAACTCGCCAGGAATGTCCGCGGAACCTTCGCGCCCCTCCCGGCCATTCAACACAATGGACTGGAAGTCATCAGTGACCAGGGCAAAGCGGAGGCTTTCGCGGACTTCCTGGAGCGCATACACTGAGAAAACCCAGACATTACTCCCTTCCACACTGACGTAACCATGACAAGTAACAAATTCAAATGCCAAAAATACCCCATCTCTCCAACGACTATGAACAAACTCCTAGTCACGCCACCTGAACTCAAGAAAATTCTTAGCCATCTGCCCAGAAATAAAGCCCCGGGACACAACACTCTACCCAACTCAACCTTACGTAATCTACCTGAAAAATCCCTAATCCACTTCATGCATATTGTCAACGCCATTATTCGCCTACAGCACTTCCCGACTACCTGGAAGCGCGCGAATGTAGTAATGATACATAAGGCGGGGAAAGACCCGAAATTAACCGGCTTTTATAGACCGATTTCTCTGCTGCCTACTATGGGGAAGGTGGCTGAAAGGCTCCTCTTGTCCAGGATGGGTGACATGGCCGAAAAGCTCAAGGTCCTTCCAAAAGAGCAGTTTGGATTCAGAGCCAAGCATAGCACGGCTATGCTGGCGGCAAAAATTGCTCAAGATACTATTGACGGCTTCAATCGGCAGCAAAATATCGCACTCCTCCTCCTGGACATTGAGAGGGCTTTCGACAGGTTATGGCATGACGGCCTACTATACGAAATGTATGTCAAATATAGCTTTCCTATGCATTTAGTGGCGCTGATACAGTCATACCTTGCCGAACGCACCTTCTCCGTACGGGCTGGTGGGGCCGAATCGTCTATAAGGCCACTAAAGGCCGGAGTGCCGCAGGGCACGGTTTTATCACCCCAGCTCTTTAACTACTACATAGCGGACATCCCATCTTTCCCAGAATCCAATTTAGCGCTCTACGCTGACGACACTGCGTGTACACCGCAATCGCGGATAGCACAGGCAGCGAAATTGAAACTTTTGGACCACCTTGATATCCTGCTACCCTTCTACCAAAACTGGAAAATTAGCCTAAATATCCCAAAGACCGAGCTTGCGATACTTACAAGAAAATATAAAGACACCGACATAACGCCTCTCGCAATTGAAGGGACCACAATAAATGTAAAAAATGAAGTCAAATATTTAGGCATCATATTTGACAGAAGGCTAAACTTTAGCAAGCACGTCCTGCATATAAAAAGAAAAAATGAGGCTGCATACAAGAGCTTAAGCATGCTGATTAGGCCGCGATCTTTTTTTAAGTCCAGCAAATAAAATCATAATATGCAAGGCAATAATCAGGCCAGCTCTATTGTACGGGGCCCCTGACTGGAGCTCTGTCGCAAAAACACACACATAAAAACTCGCTCCAAAAGATACAAAATCGCTACCTTCTCGGCGAGCCGCTATACCAGAATAACAGATTTGCATGCCTGGGCAGACATCGACACAATAGAGGAACATATCGATAAAATGGCATGCAAGTTCTACAACTTTGGTATACGTGGCTCGCCGACAACTGCCGGCATAGCAGAACTACGATACAATCCCGAGAACAGGCCCACACATGGACCCGTGCATAGAGCAACATCTATCTATTTCCAACACCCTCGGCCGCCTGAATAATACACAATTCAAACGTAACACATGTACACAAGGCGTTACTACTAAGGTATTCCAAGCTACTGGGAACACCGTAAGGAATGCACCCTAGAAAAACGTTATATAGTTCAAGATGGATAGCTAGACAGTTGATCTAGGTATTTGTACATAACAAAATCTGTACACAAGATATTTGTATATATTAGAAACGTAATTATCTCACTGTAAATATGTAATATAAATCACACTGGCAAACCAATCACCTCAGCCACAATCTAAATACGAGTAGAGGATATCTATAGACTCTGCCTCAGCTGCCTGTGACTCCTTTACTGGACCGCAAATTTTGGCGGAGCTCGCCTGATTTGAGCCTGACTGAACAGGCCGTTGCCTGACACGCAGTTCCATCTGTCCTGCACCAAAGGTCACAGTGATGTGCCCCCAAAAGTATTAAGCTAGGTAACCAAAGAAACGAGAAAGAGGTTTTTTCACATAGTTTTTCCTCTGATTCAGGCCGCACCTTTCGAAAAACTGAATAACAAGCACACACTCCACAGCAGCCTTTAAAGGTAACGAACATTTCACTATGCTTGAAGGGTAAGAGGCCCATATAAGTAGATTTGTATCATCATGTACTAGTACATAGGGTTTCAGTTTAAGTTAGAATAGGCAGGTCATCAGCCGTGAGCGATATGAGTAGAAGCGAGTAAGCCGATAGCCGGTAACGCAGTGCGAAGGTGAAACTTGCTGAAACACATAAATCGCAATCTAATTGCTAGGTCCCATGTAAATGAAATGGAATGTTGAAAATAAAGATTGTATTGTATTGTATTGTCTAGTCGATCTGCATTTCCAGTTTTTTACAAAAATTTCGCGAAAAAAGTTCCAAACTGCACTTAAAAATCGTGATTCAAAAATATGACCAAATACGAGAGAAAACTGCGGTTTTCACTGCTTAACAGAGCAGAAATGACTCTATAAATCCTGAAATTATCAAGTTGTTGTAGCGCGTTTAGTATTTTCTATAGGCGCTCAAACGAGCTAAAAATCGTAAAAAACCGTAAGGGAAATCCGGCTATGATGGCATACTTTGCTTAAAATGGAAATATCTCGAAAAGTATTTGATATAAATTAATATGCATTGGTATGGTTGTAATGCCAGATCATATGTTCACTTTGTAGTAGCAAAAAATATTACTTCGGGAATAAAAACAAACTCGGGAACAAAAAGAATATTTTGCATCAAGCATGCAATCATACCCGGATATCCGGGTATGATTGCACAGGGTAATTTCTATTTCGTATGTTTGGAAAATGAGACATTTTTTTTATTAAATATTGTATTTTAAGGGCATGTCACATATAATATTAAGGTACATAATATTAAGGAGCTTCCAGCTAATCCGAACAGATTACGCAAACAAAATTTTAAATGTTTCTTTCAACTCTGGCGCATTCAGTGTGACACCATCGTCGACAGCTCTGGCATCTTATCCAAGATTCTCTTGATCGTGATCACGAATACAGACAATTACAATAAATGCAGCTTGGATCATCATCGTCGGAACATTCGAAATCAAAATTCAACTCTTCCTCATCACTATCAATCGATAGTTCAACTCTTTGTTTAATTTTTCTTGCTGACTTCCTTCACTCTTTTTCTCTAACCTGGTTCTCTTTGTCCTTCAAAACTTCAATTTCTGGAGTTGAATTTAAAATTCCTTGGGCACCTTTTCTCGCTTTTCCGTTTTTTTTGCAAAATATCCCGCTCGGGGCAATGGAGTTGTTTGTTTTGTTATCCTGGCTAAGATCTTTCTCGTTTCTTTCTTCTTGCATAATTGAAGGCACAGAGGTAACAGATTTGGAACATGAGGGTGTCAAACTGGCAGCAGGATCTGGATTTTCCTTATGAATTGCAACATTTGTTGTTTCTGCTGCTTCAAACATTCAATCTGGAAAAATATCTTTGTTAAAAGGGCATGTGCCTGTTTTAGCAAATCCGCTTTGAGCGTTGGAGAGACTAGCTGCCTTAGAGTAAGCTTCGTTAAATAACTCTCCAACTTGGCAGTGCGTAATACCGCGTCCTGGATGAGCAGCCAACCATCTGCGCACCGCTTGGTTGTAACAAGAACTTAGAGGGCCGTATACGGCTATATTCAAGGGCTGCACTCTATGAGTGCAGTGTGGAGGAAAACAAAATATAATTATGTGATGCTCTTTAGCGAATTCTAATACTGGCAACTGTTTGTGGCTTCCGTGACCATCTGAAAGTAAGAGGATTTTATTATGAGGACCTGGATTCGCATATTTTACAAACTGCTTCATCCAAAGTAAGAAGGTATCCCAATTCATATATCCTTTTTCTTGTGCAAAACCCACTGAACCAGTCGGTGTTTTATCTATGAGTTCTGCCTTCATATTTTTCCTGGGAAAAATTAATGCTGGTGGGATGAAATTTCCGATTGCATTCATACAGTAACTAGAGTAAATGTTGCTCTCTTTCAGCGGTGGGTAATGTCCCGACTTATTTTCTCCCTTTTGTTGCCAAGATTGTCTCGGTTCTGGATTGCACTGATTCGTCTACATTATATATCTAACCTGGAGTGAACTTAAAATCATTTTAAAGTTTTTCCAGTTTATTAAAATAGGCTTCTATTTGAACCTTGTTGGAGGCTTGTGCCCTTGCTAGTGAAGTTGCTTCTGGGGCTCTTTATTTATTTACTTATTGTTGGAATCCTTCATTGAATTTATGCTTCAACTTTAACTTTACCGCCAGTTGATAAGCGAGTTTTCTGATTTCAATGGGTGTAATACCAAAAAAACGTGCTTCGAAAGTTTTGACATGATCATCTATTTGTAATTCAATTTCCGTTCGAAATACAGGTAAGCTGCCACTCAAAAATCCGACATTACTCCCTCTGAAACTTTGTTATTATCTGCTACTCGTCTACTTAAAGTGTTTCTAGGGACGTTAAACGTGTTTGAAGCTTTAAGCCATCCCATTTGTTTCGAAACCAGAACATCGATAGCTCTCTGCATATTTTCGGGAGATCATTTTTGGCGTTCACAATAGCTACCCATAGAGCAGCATTCTTTCCTGCGAGAATGTAGAATCTCGCGGGAAAGAACGCCAGTTAATGAGTAATAAGATGATAGATCCGCATACCATCTTTCTTGTCACGCTATACCGACGTTCAAGCCCGACAAGATTGATACCCATACACCAGCGTTCTTTCCCATGGGAATGTCGAATCTCGCAGGAAAGAACGCCAGTTACTTACTTTCCGTGTCCGTGTGGAAAGATATGATATCTTTCCAAAAAATAGCGGCTGCAATAGCCTTGTCGTTACATGCGTGCATCCTTCTTCCCGTCGTGGGCAGACCAGTAGGTGGCTCATATTCTGGGGCTGGCCACACGAACATAGCACATCGTCGTTCTCAGACATTCCCCACCTCAACAGATTTGTCTTGCACCTTGCCACTCCTGTCCTTAGCCGATTTAGGGATTTCCATACCGCGAAAGGAAGGTGTTTGCCTGGACACATTTCTTCTCTTGGGGTTTCCCGAGTAGTTAGCTGTTGGGTCCACCCAGTGATACGGTTATTTTCTATGGACCCCTCGAGTTTGTGTGATCTTGCCATGAAGCTCTTCCTTGATCTTAGGCGTCGACCGGCTGGCTCGTGTTGGTGCAGAGGATGGCGTGCATCGGTTTCATGTTTCGTCCTTTCAGCATCCGTGGCGAAAGCTCTTCGCACAGATGGGGGTGCCACGCCAATAAGTGGATACAAACTATCAACTGGAGTTGGCTTTAGGCAGCCTGTCACGATTCTTGCTGTCTCGTTGATAGCGATGTCCACATGTTTCGCGTGAGCTGAAGCTGCCCAAACCGGTGCGGCGTATTCCGCAGTAGACACACAGAGCGCCAAACCGCGTGGTTTTACCACGAGCTTCTGAGCGTTTCTGGTTGAGCTCCCCATGCTGTACCTGTGAGTTTTCGCAATATGTTATTTCGCGCACTAACTTGCCTTTAATATTGATGCAGTGTTGTCTGAAGGACAGAGTACGGTCCAGGGTCACGCCCAGGTATCTCGGCGTCGGGCAGTGCTCCAGTCGTTCGCCTCTCGAGCTCACGCCGCGCTTCTTTGTTTTTCAGGTGGAAGGCGCGGACCTGCGTCTTGCTGGGGTTCGGCTTTAGGTGATTTTTCTGGTAATAGATTACCAGTTCCTCACGGGCGACCTCCAACTTCTCCTCCACCTCGATAAACTTAGTGCCCTGGGCCGCCACAGCTGTATCATCGGCATAGATGAATTGTCTTATATTGTCATGAATCGGCTGGTCGTTCGTGTACACGTTGTACAAGAGTGGGGACAGGACACTGCCTTGCGGCAGTCCATTCTTCTGTGGTCTCCATCTGCTATTCTTGTTTTGGAGTGAAACATAAAATCTCCTGTTCTGGAGGAATAGACCGATGACCATAGTATGCCTATAGTCTTTTGTTGTATCATAAAGCTTTCTTAAGAGCCTCCTATGGTTAACAGTGTCATAAGCGGCTGTCAAATCGATGAACTTTACTCCAGTAATCTTCTCTCAAAGCCATCCTCTATGTGCTGAGTTAGATTGAGGATTTGGCCACAGCATGATTTCCCTGGACGAAAGCCGGCTTGCTGTTCGATAATCTTGGCATCCAAAGTCTCCGCTGTTCGATTTAGAATCAATCGCTCTAACAGTTTGAAGAGTTGGCACAGAAGGGACACGGGCCTGAGGTTCCTAGGGTCAGTCGGTTCCTTGCCAGGTTTTAGTAACGCGACCACACGAGCCTTCCTCCATTCTTTGGGGATCTTCAGTTGCGTGACACATACGTTGAACATGTTGAGGAGCCATTGCAGGGTCTGTGGTCCAAAGTTCTTGATCTGTTCTGCCCTCAGATCATCCACGCTCGTCGCTCGGTTGAGTTTCATCATTTTAATCCCAGCTACAAGTTCAGTCATGGAAAAGGGGGCACCGAGGGAGTTGTTCTCATGATCCAGGTCCCTACTAATGTGCTCTTTGGGCTTCTTGCCCTTTGTTTTACCATTCAGTAGCAGTTGGGTGGCTACTTGATCTGAAGTGACTGGAATAAAGTTCCGGACTGGTTTTGTGGCGTCACCACTCAGGTTTTTAAGGGTCTTCCATGCCCGTCTGCTATTGACCTTCATGTCTAGGTTTTCTAGCATGTTACACCACTTAGCCGTTCGGTCCTCTGCCTTTTTTGCCATTAGTATTTCTCCGGCCTCAAATGTTTCCTCGGCAAAGGGGTCTGCGTCGTACAGTTCTTGGTAGCGTGAAAGAAGGGGTTTCGCATCTCCAGATAGAGCAGGGATGTACTTGCTCCGACAGCCTCTGGGAATGTTTCTTCTTGAGGTCTTCCCAACCAATTTTATGAATGTATCATACATCTCTGGCTGAGGAGCGATTCTCGCTATCTCGACATCGAGGTCTTTGCTGAACTTGTTCCAATTAGCCTTCCTGAAATTAAAGCGTCTTTTAAAGGGGACATCCTCTGGTTTTACCACGGCGCTGATGGAACATATTATCGGTCTATGTTGGTTTCACGGTATTGGTTCCCCGATGCTCTTTTTGCATTGCGCCGCCACCCTTGTACTCACGAAGATGTTGTCGGGGTTATATCCTCGTCTCCAGCGACCACTGTGGAAGGAGGGTGGGAGTTTGGGATCGTGTATTATCTGCAGTTCGTTGGTTTCGGCCCACTTCTCGAGCTCTGCCCCATTCTCATCCGTTTCACTGTAGCCCCAGGCCGAGCCTCTGGCGAAAATCGTTCGGGTTTGAGAACTTGAACTTAACATCCGGTGGTTTGTACACTGACGTCACTGAAAAATTCGGAGTGCGGATGGTCAGCAGCTCAATATTATCTAATTCTGTCATGGAGGTAGAGATGACGTCAACACCAGGCTTGACAAAAATAGCGCTCCCATACTAATCTTGTGGTCTCTCAACAACCATCCTCACGCCAGCCACCCTTGGTTTGTTCCGCGAGATGCCTCGGTGTGTCGCTCCTGTACCAGAAGCACGTCGCATTCTGTTTGCTTGCACATGTCTGCCAATAAAACTTCCTTAAGACTAGAAATTCCTTCAATTTGAAATCGTAACCAAGAATGGTCTTGAGAAAGACCTCCTCCTTGGCAGGCTCATTGTAACGACGTTGCTCATATTCGTTTACTATCGTAGATCCGGTGTTAGAAGAATTGTTGAACACGTTCAACGTTTCCAGGGTACGCCCGATTGTGGTTCTCGTGAGAGACAATGCAATCTTCGAGGAGGCGCCAGTTAATAGCTACCCATACACCAGCGTTCATTACCGGCATTCATTCTTCTAGCGTTCTTTCCTTTCAAATTAATCATCTGGGAGGACACTGTTCCTCTCAATTATTACTTAACTGGCGCTCTTTCCTGCGAGATTCGACATTCCCATGGGAAAGAAAGCTGGTGTATGGGTATAAATCTTGTCGGGCTTGAACGTCGGTATAGCGTGACAAGAAAGATGGTATGCGAAACTATCATCTTATTACTCATTAACTGGCGTTCTTTCCCGCGAGATTCTACATTCCCGCAGGAAAGAATGCTGGTCTATGGATAGCTAATTATTACACATTAACTGGCGTTCTTTCCTGCGAGATTCGACATTTCTATGGGAAAGAACGCTGGTGTATGGGTATCAATCTTGTCGGGCTTGAACGTCGGTATATCGTGACAAGAAAGATGGTATGCGGATCTATCATCTTATTACTCATTAACTGGCGTTCTTTCTTGCGAGATTCTGCATTCCCGCAGGAAAAAATGCTGGTCTATGGGTAGCTAAATGAGTAATAATTGAGAGGAACAGTGTCCTCCCAGATGATTAATTTGTCCACTATCCAACACTCTTTCCTTCCACAGGCGCTTTGGATAGAAATAACTGGAGAATATGATTTTTACGTCAGTGGCCTCTAAGCAGATTATTTTCCCCGCAAAATATGAGACGACTGAACGAGGGGAAACATTGAGAGGGGCGATCAAAGTTTTATTATTCCTTTAATATTTTGAAAGGAAAGAACGCTAGAAGACTGAATGCCGGTAATGAACGCTGGTGTATGGATAGCTATTGACTTGATTTAGAAGAATCCGTTCCCCTGAAATAAAAAAACTGCCCTTATTCCATTACCGTTATTTAATTCCAATGTATTTAAAGCGCCCTCATCATACCTACACAAAGTCAAAACCAATCTGGAAATACAATATTTCTGAATGGACTCTCGTTCCGGTTATGATGGCATACTATACCATCATACCGAAACCGTCCTATGCCATCATATGCCGTCATGCTAATTTGAGGTTATAATATCACTTTACGTGTATAATACTCCAGATTTATTAATTGGACTTTCTAAAATAATAAAACAGGTTTTTACTTACCAGTAAATAAGTTTTTCTGACACCACTAAAAACGTTTTAGTATTTTTTTCCTCGAAAAGTTAACCAACCTCATTCATACACGAAATTAGTAAATAAACTGAAGTAATGTATTGTTTGTTGCCCACAATATGCCTCTAAAGCTATTAGGGACTGTTCGGGATATTGAAGTACCCTTAATTTTTACCTAGCAAGGTGTGTTAACTAGCATTTACAAAAAGACATTGATAGTTTAAGGTTGAGTGTCATAACAAATAGTTTTTACTTGTCACCGTTTTTAAAATATACATTTTACTAAATAAATTAGTATATCTTCATCAGGTTATGGGTCCAGTACGTTACCTAAGTTAGAAGCTTTAGTTGAAGGCAGATTTTTTTATTTAGTACAGAAGATTGAAAGTATGGATCCAGTGAAACATATCAAACCATTAACAAATGGAAGAACAAAATGAGGGATATGCTAGATTATCATGAAGGTGCGTTAGATGTTATTGATGGCAAGCTAAAGAAGCCCAAACCACTTGGAGAGGAAGCAACAGAAGGTCAAAAGAAAAAAGATTTGTACCGTAAGGCTAATAGTTATGCTAAGTCAATGATCACAAGCGCAATAACTGATAATGTATATCAAAAGATCATGGACAAAGCCACAGCCCATGATGCGTGGCTCGCACTAAAAGATCTCTTTGAAGCATCAGCTAAGGATCAGTTATCTAAGCTTTGTCCAGATTTCTTTGCTTTTAACTGGACAGCGAACGAAGATGTGTCGACCCATATAGCCAAGTTGAAGAGCCTGTTTTCTGAGTTAAACAGCGGTTTAGCATTAAAGAAGGAAAACACACTTCCAGAGTTAATGGTAGTTTGTAAAGTTTTGCATATTTTACCAGTAGAGTTCAAGACTTTTAAGACAAGTTGGATGCTGGTTTCAAATGACAGTGACAAGAGTAAGACATTAGATGATTTGACAGTACAGCTTTGCATGTTTTAGAGAAATTTTGCCAAGAGTAAGGATGGCAACAGTGAACAAGAGGCTCTCGTCGTAAAAAAGCATGCTAAGGTACATAGTAGAAGTAAGGACACCAGTTGCAATTATTGCAAGGTAAAAGGTCACTGGGTACGTAATTGTAAAAAGTGGATTGCTGATGGTAGGCCGCCTAAGAACAAACAAAAGACATCAGATGTGAAGACTAAAGAAGATGCAAATATGACATTGTTATCTTTAGATGAAGTTATGATCACAGAGCATGATGAGTCAGTTTGGTGGGTAGATAATGGCACAACCAGGCATGTTACAAATACACCCATGAATTTCGTCGATTTTCAGAAGTTTGACAATCCATGTAATATAAGAGCTGCAGGAAACGAGATGTTAGGAGCAGTTGGAAAAGGTACAATACAATTTTTGTATTCCAATAAAAATAGAAAACCAGATTTGCTTACCTTGAACGACATATGGTATGTTCCTCAGATATCGAAAAATCTATTTTCAGTTCTAGCAGCACATGATAGATATATAGATGACAGTATTTTTACGTCTACGTCAACAGAATGTACGTTTAAAACTGGAAATAATGCATTAACAGGAACCAGAGAGGTTGGTCGAGGATTGTACAAGCTTAAAATGAATCCGATCATTCCAGAAGCAGAGGTTCACTGTAGTATTGCAGAAGCTGATAAATCGATGTTACAACTGTATCATGAGAGATGGGGACAAAGTCAAAATGGACCAAGAACTCTGTGAAGAATGTATTTATGGAAAGATACATAGGCTTCCTTTTGGTACAAGAGAGAGAGCTACCAAACCTGCAGAGTTACTATCAGCTGATTTAGTGGGACCTTTTGATTTATCATTTCAAAAGTACAGGTACCTTTTAATTTTTAAAGGCAACTATACGCAGTTTAGAATTAGTTATCTTTTAAAAGAGAAATCCGAAGTTAAGGATAGATTAAAAGATATGCTGCAGTTGGTAGAACACGCAGGTCATTCGATAAAATAATTATTGTCAGATGGAGGTGGAGAGTTTGACAATAATGAGGTTAGATCGTTATTAACAAGTAAAGGTATAACGATAACACTAACAGCGCCATATACACCTCAACATAATGGCGGTAGTGAGCGAGAAAACAGAACAACTATAGAAATGGCTAGAACATTTAAGTTTTCCAATCCAGAAATCGAGTTTCCTCCAGGACTATGGGCAGAATTAGTCAACACAGCCATCTATGTACTAAACAGAACTGGTAAATCTACAGTGAAAAACGTTAGTCCGTATGAGTTACGGTATGGAAAAAAAAACAAGAATAAAGCATTTAAGGATAATTGCGAGCTCTTGTTATTTCCATATTCCAGTTCAGAAAAGGCGAAAAATGGAAAAGAAAGCAATGAAAGGCTATCTAGTAGGCTATGATGGTGATGAACGCTATAGAATTTGGGTAAAAGAGAAACATAGAGTTTTGTTTCAAGAGATGTTAACTTCTAAGAGAAACTAAAAGTACGTAAAGAAGTACCCATAAGCTCTATAGACCAGAAAAGCACAGATAGATATATCGAACTTCCCATGAGATCGCAAGACAGAAATACGAATGAAACTAGATCACAGATTGTAGAAGAGTTACCAGAACAGCAAGAAGAGGATGGTGTACAAGATAGAAATTTGAAAACTGAGATAGAAGATGTGGAAGAAAGTGAAGGTGAGGAAGAAAGTTCTTCATACAATTTAAGAAATCGTCAAACTTTAAAATGCCCTGATCGTTTTGAAGAATGCATTCACCTAGCTGAAGAGTTAGTATGCACGACTGGGACTCCTCAAACATATAAAGAAGCGCTTAAAACCAGAAAAAGAAATGAATGGAAGCAAGCTATGGACAGAGAAATTAGTTCATTGATAGAAAATGAGACTTGGGAGCGCACAGATTGGCCAAATGGATTTAAAGCTCTTCCCTGTAAGTGGGTTTACCGAGTATAGATAAATCCAGATGGAAGCATAGATAAGTTTAAAGCCAGACTAGTAATAAAAGGCTTTGCTCAGCGCCAAGGTATAGATTTCAATCAAACATTTAGTCCAGTAGCCAAGTTATCCACAATAAGAACCGTTTTGAGTGTTGCAGCTAGTGAGAAGATGTACCTACTTACGACAGTTTGACGTTGTGACAGCATTTTTATATGGTAATTTAGAAGAGACTATATATATGGATCAGCCAGAAGGTTATCATGATGATTCCAAAAAGGTTTATAAGTTAAAGCGTAGCTTATATGGCCTAAAACAAGCACCTAGATGTTGGAATAAGAGATTCAATGATTTCCTTTTAAAACTAAATTTTAAAGTAAGTGAAGCCGATCCATGTTTGTACATAAGAAAAAGTAATGGAGAAAAGATGTTCCTTACTTTGTACGTGGACGATGGATTGATTGTGGCTTCGTCTAGAGTAGAATTAGACACTCTTTTGGCAGATTTAGGAAAATAATTCAAGATAACGTCTAAAGAAGCAAGTTATTACTTAAGCTTGGAGCTTGAGAAGTCAGAAGAAGGCATAAGAATAAACCAAAGAAGCTATACAGAAAAAGTACTAGAAAAGTTTGGTTTTTCCCAATGTAGACCTGTATCAACTCCGATGCTTAAACCACCTGAAAGCACCATACAGAGTGAAAATTCAACACCAGTAGATTTTCCTTACAGACAAGTCATAGGAGCTCTAATGTACCTAATGGTTGGGACCAGACCAGATATAACCTATAGTGTGGGTTATTTGGCAAGATTTTTAGAAAATCCTAACCAAGAACATGTCATTTGTACAAAAAGAGTTTTACGATACCTTGCTGGTACAAAGTATTTAGGTATCTTGTATAGATCAGCAAAAGATCCCAAGATCGAAGGCTACAGTGATGCAGATTTTGGAGGTTGTTCAGATACTGGGAGAGCAACTTCAGGAGTAGTATTTAAGTATTTCCATGGAGCAATATCATGGCTAAGTCAACGTCAAGGCATAGTGGCAACTTCAACTACAGAAGCAGAATTAATTGTAGCCAGTGAAGCTACAAAAGAATTGATTTGGTTGAAGAGATTGTTCCAAGAAATTTGGCAACTTAGAGACGTTCCCAGTCTGCAAGTGGACAACTCAGCAGCAGTTAAGTTGGCTCATAATCCAGAGTTGCACCGTAGGACCAAGCATATTAGTATAAGACACTTTTTTGTACGAAAAAAAGTATTAGAAGGTTCTATAGCTGTGAAGCAAATTCCTACAGAGCAGCAGTTGGCAGATCTTCTAACGAAACCTTTAGCGAAGATTCGTCTACAAATTTTAAGGGGCCAATTAGGACTTTTGTAAATCTAATTAACAAGGGAAAGTATTGACGTACCCTTAATTTTTACCCAGCAAGGGGTGTTAACCAGCATTTACAAAAAGACATTCATAGTTTAAGGTTGAGTTTGTCATAACAAATAGTTTTTACTTGTCACCGTTTTTAAAATATACATTTTACTAAATAAATTAGTATATCTTCATCACGGGAAACACCCCAACATGTGTATAAACTATCATTTTTCACCGTATAGTTTGGTGATGACACCCTGTATGAATGTAGTATGAATGAGCCATAATTAATCCACGAATATATTTAATTAACCCCAGGTAAACAGAAACATGTGCATTTAAATCAGCATATTTCAGTTCTTCATTACTCCTTAGTCTAAACCTGGATGGTCGATCCCATTATCTAAAAGACTCGCTGAAAATACAGCTAATTGTCACTCTGTCAGCGAAAACGTTTGTAATCGCTTTCAATTTAATATATCTTTGTCTCCGTCAGTATTGTGTAAACAATAATGTGTCAAATAAAGAAAGAGCATTTTTCTATCCTCTTAAATGCGATAATGAGCTGGCCCACGGTTATCATTCCCGCGAATTCCCACTCTTTCAACCGACTTTTAGTTCGCCGCCTAGCGATAGAAAAATTATATTTCAGTGCTTGGCAAACACTCAACCGTGATGCGTCGGTCCTGTCACCGCTTTGCATAAAGTTAGCGCCAAAAAAACAACTGCTCCAGAAATTTCTGATTTTCGCTGTTCAGCTTCACCATGAATCAACAAGTCGAATAAATGAAAGTGGTTTTAAATTCATATGAATAATGTATAATTTTCTGGCGTACAGAAAAATAAATAAGGTATCAATTTTCTGCTTGAGATTGGGTAAAATGTAGCAAAAATACTTGTACAAGTAGTGAGGAAAAAGCTGTAGCCAATAAGTAAAAAATATGCACGTTTATATGCACTAAATTTAAGAAAAAATGCAACGTATATATACATTCTATAATATATATAAAAAAAGTAATCCCAAATAAAGCCGAATATGAGTACAGTCATTTATTAATAAAAAAAATAAGCATGGCTAAAGTAATATTAATAAAAAATATTGTCAAAAACCTTAAATTATAAAAAATTATAATGTATTTAAAATAGCTGAACCAACTGTTCCGCTGGTTTTTTAACAAAAAGCCAGAGGAAAAATATATCTATTTTATTTCATTTGCATAATTATGAAATGATTAGAGGATTTTTTTAGCGAGAACTAAAATAGCATTTTGTTTCGAACAGCAAAGAAAAATGTATTTTTTGGTTAATATGAAGCTTAATATTTGTTTCAATATATTTACTCTGTTGCAAATGAGCATGTAATCAGCAAATAATATTTGTATTTTCAATTTCATTAGTATAGCTAACGTATCGTCTATTTATATATAATAACTTTAACCATAATTGATGAAATGCACTTAACAATTTTTCCCTTCTAACCAACAACTTCAGGGTCCAAAAATATTGCCAAAACAATTTTGCTCTTGTCCAAATGTTCAACCCACTAGATACTAAGTATTCACTATTCATGCTTAGCACCACATAATTTCCTTAATTATGCTGTTTTTAGGTTGACAGAGATTTTTATCTGGAACTAGTCGTGGACGTTTCCATATCTGGAATATGTGGTGAGATAAAGCCATCCATATGTTGGTACCATCACGGGTTAACTGTTTCAGGACCAAATCAGGAAATTAGAGTAATTATTAAGTTATAGAGCTTGGGTAAATACATAAACAAGATTCAGTTCTTCCATATTTTGAATATTTTTGCATATTTTTGGATATAAAAAGTAACTAATATTCTCAAATTTATAATTTTTAGCATTATAAAAAGGTTGGAGCTACATGGGTATGTGATTCCAGTTTCCCAACTAAGCAAGCCATTTACGGTATTATCAGTGGAAAATATGATAAATGTATAGGGTATACTCATATATCTGAAATAGTTTCTTTTGGTAAATATTTTGCATGCAATTACTTTTAAAACATACTGACGATTTTTGAAAAACTTACCTTTTCCAGACTTATTCTGATCGCGTATTTGTGATTGGTATACTATATGAAATAAGAAATCGGAACAGTTTTATAATAGACAATAAAATTGATAAATCGTATAATTTTTACTCGCATGTTGAATCACCATATAAATCATAAAGAAATGTATTCAGCAAGGAAAAAATCGCTTTTCGTTTATGGATCTTAGAGACTAAGTGGGAGTAGTTACCCTCTAGAGCAGTGTCTCTGCACTGTTTGCAGAGCAAGGAACCCTAGAGGACTTAGGATGAGATGATTGAGCTTATTTGCGGAGATAAGTTCGTCAAAATCAAGTTCAATCTTCGAGAGTTGTAGTCGCATATCTGCTTCAGAACTGAGTTTGCTTCTATGCCAGTCTTTGTAAGAACATATTTAAAAAGTCCTACTTCAAACCGATAAGTCCTGCTAATAATTTTTTTAAAGCACAATGGGCAATTTTTGGGTATTCAGATTAATTAGCTCGCGTCGAGTATAAAAAATTAATGTTTGAGTAATAAAACTGTATTTTAGATTTTTGCGAGCCAATGATAATAATTGTATTGTTCAATTATTGGAGGATTCATGCCTGCCATAATGGACTATACGGAGATCAATAAGAAAAGTTTTCCAATCCTCAAAGACTAATTTCGTACATTACATTTCGAAGTCTGAAGGAATTGCGGACAATACTGAGCACCATTTGGTGACATGTAAATTTAAAAAAACTCTACTAATATTAAATATTAGTAGAGTTTTTTAATAATAAATATTAGTAAACTAAAAAGTTACCACCCCTAAAGCGTGTGATCATCCCTTACAACATTGTTTCCACCCTAATTTTAATTTTTTTCGTAAAATCTACGAAACAGTGCATTGTAGATAAAAGTATTTATACACAAAGTTTTTCCTCATAAAATTCTCTACAAAAAAGGTTCTATAACAATTTCGCGCAATAAAGCGCAAACGAAATCAGGGCGGGATATACAATTCGTTAAATATATGTATGGCTTATTATACAAAGCGCCCAAAGTGGTCTTATCCAAAAAAACTAAAAATATAAATCGATAACCACTATTTCACACTCGACAGTGTAACAAATTCTATTTTCTTATACTACACCCACTGTGACGACTCAAATGTAAATTCGGGCTGTTGTCAGTGTCTGCTAGAAGTGAAACTTCTTCCTTAACAAATATATTTTGCCACCGACGAGAATCGAACGCGGGCCACCCAAAGAAAAGGAAACTAACCAGGTGCTAACCCAATCTAACCCACGACATACCCAAAATCAAGAAAAAAAGCTGTTTAGAAACATAATCTTTAAAAAATAATAAAAAAAGCAACGGGGTTCGAACCCGTGTTTTCCAGGTGTGACCCAACTATCTAAACCTCTACACCACGAGAGCTCTTGCGACAAATTGATTGCATCACGAAGACATATTGTAATACGAGATGGATCGACCAATAGGAGAGGCCGATTTTGATATAGTCGGCTACGCCTGTAAAGGATCTTTAAACGAACATACTTAGATGCTATATAGGTAGCGCAACGCATCTAGTTCCCCTCCTGACGGCCATTTCCCAGTCAAGCGTATGCGTATTCCTCCTCTCGTCAGCAGCCGTTTCCTGTCAAAGATCAACATGGGCCGGGCAAAAAAAACACTTCGAGAACAACGCGTCAACTTTTGTATTTGATAAATCCATCTCGACAATGCACTAGGACCAAGATTTCGTTAACTGATGAAGAACTCGATTCCATAATATCAGAATTGGCACTCTGTATCGTGTCGCTTGTTTTCACAGCGTATTATCCTCTCTGCTCCGGCCATTCAGATTGATTACGAGGAGGTCAGCATTACCTAAGTCATACAGAACACATCTTTTATTTGCTCGCGTTTAGCTGACAACACCCCCTGACCTTCAGATGATCAATCGCAGTACCGCAGTACTACTATACCGTTTAGGGAGGATCCGTGAATATGCCCCGTAGAGTTAGCTCGGAGATCATATCGAGCCTTCGGTCACTGGCGAGACGTTCACACGGTAGGCCCACATCATTCTGTTTCATCTTCCCAGTAGATTTTGCCTGGGGTCCTTGACTTGAGGCACAGGTTGAACACTGCCGGCACCATGATTTCACATTTTGGCAGTAGTTGACCCAGTAAAATATGTCGCGAATCTTGTCAATCGTTCTGTTAACTCCGAGATGAGCACCAAACTTTCTTTTATGTACTTCTTCCAGGACTTTCGATAACATACATCTTCCTTGGTACCACTAACTGCGTCTACACTACTTTTCCATCGGCGCTTTCCCAGTCTCGTTTAAGGAGTCCATTTTCAACTACCAGGGAGTCCCACTGAACCCACAGAGATTTAAAAGTAAATCCCTTAGTTGAAATATCTCTCCAGCTTAGTCTTGATTGAGGTTTTTCTTTAGCTTTTAGCAGTAGTGCTATTTCGCTATCCTGAAGCTGATCTTTTCTAAGTTGCTCTGTGGTCCACTGCCGACTAACCTTAAACTTGATTCGCCTAATGGGAGTGATTCCTTCTCGTTGGTCTATTATTTGGCAATGTTTATAATTATCCTCGCATGACCTTCGGGACAAAGCATCTGTATTATTATGCCATCTCCCTTCCCTGTGCTTTGCCTTAAATTTATATTGTTTCAACCCTTCCTGACTTGACTTTGAAGTGCTAGCGTCTCTGGATGGAGATGTAGACCGTAGTTTTTCTCGACAGTCTCTCTTGAAATGCCCAGTCCTGCCACATATAGCACTGATTTGAAACATTTCGGTTACATGGCCTATCTTCTAGTGGTTCCCGGAATCCTCGTACTTGACAGTCTCTTTTTAAATGGCCAGTCCTGCCACATATATAGCAATAAGTTGATACATTTCGGTTACGTGGCCTATCTTCTGGTGGCTCCCCAAATCATTGTACGCGACAGTTCCTTTTGAAATGTCCAATCCTGCCACACCTATAGCACTGGTTTATAGCATTTCGATTGTATGGTCTAACTTCTAGTGGCTCCCGGAATATCTGTACTCGACAGTCCCTTTCGAAATGTCCAGTCTTGCCACATCTATAGCACTGCTTTAGGTTATATGGTCTAACTTCTAGTGGCTCTCGGAATCTCTCCGTGGCCTGAAGAACTTCGGTTAATTTCTTCAAACTACCGTCAATCTCAGTTAGTTCACAACTGTTCGCCAGCCTTTCTTCCTGGATGGATACGTCCCTGATTGTTGGCTTAAAAATGTTACATGCCTCCTCGATTTCTAGGGCCCTACCGAAAACTTCAAAGCTGTTATCAAATTTGGCTAGAGGTAGCATTTTCTTAGTTTCTGGATCCCTGACACCATCCACGAAATATTGGGCAGCAAGTTCCTCTTGAAATTCTTCTGTTGCTCCCGGGTACACCAATTGAATGAGACGACTACCGTCTGCCTCAAACTCTTGCAGGTTTTCACCAGGCTGTTGATGTCGAGACTTTCCTTGTGCCTGATAGAGCTGTCTTCTATGTTGGTCGCCAAATCGTCTCTCCAGCTTCAGCTACAAGTATGTCATATTTCCCCTGTAGGCTGATGGAAATGGTCTGTAGTAGTTCCGGACCGTCTAATATTTTCTGTAATTTTCTTTGCTGAAGTTGATCTTGTTCTATTTGACGTTTATCTTCTTGGTCCTGTAAAATTTTCTGAAGCCGGCCCTGTTCTATTTGCTTTTTAACTTCTTGGTCTTGTAAAATTTTCTGAAGCCGGTCCTGTTCTGAGTGCATTCTAGTTCATCCTGTTCCCGTTCCGCTTGTATTTTATCTTCTTGATCTTGAAAAATTTTCTGAAGCCGGTCTTGTTCTATTTGCTTTTTACGTTCCTCCTCTTCCCGATCCACTTGCCTTCTACGTTCGTCCTCTTCCCGATCCGCTTGCTTTTTATCGTCTTGGTCTTGTAAAATTTTCTGAAGCCGATTCTGTTCTGCTTGCGTTTTGTCTTCTTGGTCTTGCAAAATTTTCTGAAGCCGGTTCTGTTCAGTTTGCCCCTCAGCATTTAGATTTTCCCTGAAACTGAAAAACGACGTCCTAAGGGATGAAGCACACTATTTAGGGGTGGGAACTTTTCGGTTTAGTTTCCTTATGTGATTCTTTATATTCCTACCAATTTTCAAAACTGTATGAATTTTGTCCGATATAAATCGTAATATTACTGAATTATACAGTTTCTTCTATAATACAACACCGATCTCTCAAGCAATTTACCTAATGTTGGAAGAAACTGGCTTTTTATTGCTCTCCAAAGTTCGACTAGTTATGCCAGGCAGCTAGGCGCGCAAAGTCACAATAGCCTTATTAATTTTTGAAGAATTTTACAAGTTTTTTAAAGAACAAGGACATTTCATAATTCTCAACTCTTGAAAGTAATCTCTCGTCAACACCCAGCATCGATGTTTAAGAAACTTCCATAAATGATTTCAAATGCATTCAATGACTAGAAAATTTTCGGAATTTAAAACTGGTTTCATAAGAATAAAAAGGTCTAAATAAAAACGGATAAGCAAATTATAAAATAGAAATCCTTCTAATATAAAATTAAATAAAAAGGCAAAAACCTGTTGTCATTAGTTTTACCTCGATATGTATGACGAACAAATATGTTTATAATAATTAATGGCAATACATTTCTTTTATTAAATAATTATATCTTAAAACTCCTTTTTCGGTAATCCTGCATGGATAAAAACAAACAAGAGTTCACCAAACTAACTGTCATCACTGAACAAAAAATTATAATAAACAAGTTTTTGCTTTTTTATTTTATTTTATATTTGAAGGATTTCTATTTTATATTTTCTTATCCGTTTTTATTTGTTTAGACGTTTTTACTATCAGTTTTTCCAGAAAATTTCTTGATAAAGGTTGATACATAAGCTAAAAATAATTTTTAGAGGGTCAAATACTTCTTGTGTTGATATAAAATTCGGCAATGCGGTTTTCAAAAATCAAAATTAAAAAAATAATAATTTCGGATTTGGAACAGCAGAATCAAAGTGGCAGAATATAAAGATATATTTAATTATTCTATTTCCTTAAATAATTTTAGGATTAACAGAAGAAAGTGTTACCTTCGTTAGAAACAATCAGTCTGATTTCTGTAATATTTGCAGTCTTAATCCTACGGGAGAGTTTATGATTGTAATGCGAAGTGGACACACCTTAGATGTATATAGAGTTGAGACTGGAGAAACAGTAAGTATTGCATCTGTAAAAAAGTTACCATTAGGTATGATTAAATTAAAAAGTAATGAAATTGACATTGAAAAAAGACAAAACGATATTGATAGAAAAAAAAATAGAGGGCAAAAACAATTTGCATACAATCAAAAAATTCAATTTTAAATTTTAAAAATGTTAGAAGAATGAATAATAGAAATATCTATTTATTTTTATATTTTTCAGTTTTAATAATGATTCCATATATACTGATAAATTTAAAAATGGTATAAGAAAGTTCCAAAACCAAATAAATAATTAAAATATATTTATGAATTTTAATTTTCAGGATTATTTAATAATTTTAGATTATTAAAATATTTTAAATAATCTGAAATTTGCGTAAAATTACTTTTAAAGTATTAACGAATAAAATGTCATTACTATTATTATCGGTTTCCATGCCTTTTCATTCGCGCTTCCTATAAAAGGGAAAATTCACTTAATCCATGATGCGTAAAGCATCAAAGGGATTAAGTTCACTTGAAACCTTTTCAATGTTATGGGATCCTTTGGGATGATACTTCTGATGTTTTCAAGCTTGAAGGTTTGCGAAGAGCTTTCGAACAACATTTCACGCTTTCTCGATATTCCTTTACAGGCTTTTTGGTAAAACTCCTGTTGATGCAATTATTATTAGTATTGTTTCAAAGTGATTCAACTGCCTCTATTTTTTCTCTCTGATTTGCGACTCTTGATATTTGGAAATCTTCTCAGCCTTATTTTCGAGCATATCTTGGGTCCTGGGTACTGACGCTTCCACAAAAGTTGCAAACATGGAGGATTTGATTACGAGGATGATATCGGGTAATCCAATGCCATAGGATGATGTGCGCAGTTCAACCTCGAATGAAACTATAGGAAAAAAGAGATTGTCATCTTCTCAGACAGTCAAGCAGCCATCAAAGTGCCGAGCTCACTAACAATCAGCTCCAGAATGGTATGGAATGCCTAGACAGGCTGAAATAACTAGACAAGAACAACAAACTATCCCTTCAATGGATACCAGGACACGCTGGGATAGAAAGCAACGAAAAAGCAGACTAATTGGCAAAAGTAGGAGCGCAAAACTCCGCTGTTAGGACCAGAACCTTTCTGTGGCGCAGGAATGCACACCTACAAGGAAAAATTCAGGAAAGAAGAGGGAACTAAATGGATCAGTCTATGGGAACGCATTTTTTTGTAGTGGCACACACACTAAAGGGCTGACACGGCTCTTGAATAGTTGTAGGCTGTAATTAGGGGGGAACAGATGTCCTGGGAGTGAGTTCCACAGTGATGCAGTGCGCCAGAAAAGAGGAGTTCTTGTAAAGCAATGTTCTAGGTGTTTCCAATTATACGACAAACTGGTACGCTCTTGCCGTCTGTCGTGACTGTCTGACAGGCGTTGCCAGGGGCGGGATGAGGCGGGCCAAATCCTGGGAACATCTGCCGTGAAAGTATTTGTAAAACAGGGTACATCTCGGCCACATGTCTGCGGTGTTCCAGTATCCAGATTCCGGGTCAACTCCGGATCGCCGACAAGACGCACATCTCTCTTTTGAATGGAATCCAGCAGCTTTTGGATGTGCTTTGGAGCAGCACCTCAGATGTGTGAGCAATATTCTAAGCATGCTTATCTGCGCTTTGTAGAGCAAGAGCAACTGCTGCGGTGTATACAGCTTTTTTGTCGCTGGGAAGCTGATTTTGCGATGTTAGCAACGTGGTCATGCCAGGACATTGCCGTTGACCGAGACACCAGCAGTCCAATTGACGAGGATGAAGGTATGGTCAAGCCTGCCATAATGATGTCACGACCCGCCGCGCCGTATTGGCTCTTTTGGTAAACGTTCCTGCTTGGATCTTTGCTGCATAGAACTGGTCCAAATTTCTGTCGCCCCAAGTTTGAATTTTCTCCAGGTCTTGATTAATTGCTGTAATCTGCTCCTGTATGCAGTGATAAGTCTCAGCCGCTGGTAAAGGTACTGTCATCTGCAAAACTGTAAACAGGATTATTCGTTTCGGTCAGCAGGTCCTTAAAATAGATGAGGAACAGAGTTGGTGAAAGTATTGCGCCCTGAGGCACGCCCGCGTTAATAGTGAATGTGTCTGAGATGTGTCCATCAACTGCAACGTGCAGAGATCGGTTCTTAAGGAAACTGGCGAGTCAGCTGTAGTGAGAGGCAGGCAGTCCGAAGAACGGCAGTTTGTTGAGCAGCCCGTCATGCCAAACTATGTCGAATGCTTTAGAAATATCCAACGCAATCGCTCGAGACTCTCCCAAGTTCCCAATTGCCCTACTCCATATATGAGTGACATAGGCCAATATATCTCCTGTCGATCTCTCTTTGCGAAAGCCGTATTGATTATCGCTGATTATTCTGTTGTTCTCGAGGTACTTGAGTAGTTGCTGATTGACTACACGTTCCATGACTTTGGAGATTATTGGAAGCAAAGGCAGTTGGACGATAGTTTGGCGTGGTTTTCTTGCCTTTTTTGGAACAGGTTGCACTCGAGCGACTTTTCAAGAAGAAGGGTAAATTCGTTTTCCGTAAGACAGAGAAAAAGCCTATTAAAAACGGGTGTTAGTTCGTTGAAGCAGTTCTTTAACACGATAGCAGGTATTCCGTCCGGTCCTGATGCCTTTTGCGTATCTAGTTCTTTAAGGATTTTACGAATATCACGGTGATGAAACTTAACTTCTGCCATGGTAGTGTTGATGTTCGATATGGTGGGGAGAGCCTTGCCTTGGGGAACGTCTAAGGTAGAGTGCGATGAAAATATTTTGGCGAGCATGTTTGCTTTTTCCTTGGCTGAAGTCGCCGTGATGCTACGTTCGTCTGTCAAAGAGGGGAGAGACGTTTTTGTAAAGGTATTACTTACTGCCCTTGCTACCGACCGACAAATTCCTGGAGCCACTGCGGCATTGCAAAAGTTTATTCCTGATCCTTTGGTTGTGCTTGTCCTTAGTTTCATCGATCACACGTTTGCATTCGTTTCTCGCTTCGATAAAATAATTGCGATTTTCAGCGGTCTGATTTTGCTGCCATTACTTGTAGGCTTGCGGTTTCCTATATACAGCTCTTTCGCATCTTCTGTCGAACCAGGGCTTTCCTTTTGGTGGTAACTTGATGGAATTTGGGATGTATGCTTCCATTCCTGAGAAGATTACTTGCGTAAACCCCCTTCCAGGGTTAAGGCAATCAAGGATGTTTCTAGGGCCCCCTCACCCAGGAAGATCAAAAACCTTACAACACTGAGTAAGAAAATCTCCGCATCCTCACCGGCTTTCTTATGAGCCCCTACTCGTTGAAGTCGTTGAGAAGGTACCTGGAGAGAATAAAAATTGAAAACGAGGACAGTTGCCTGTTCTGCGAAGAGGGGGAGGAGACCTGGGACACCGTCTCACGGAGTCCAAGGCGGTCGCAAATAGGCGAATGGCTGGTTCGGGTGGTGCATCATCGAACAGGAGAAACTTCCATCCATAGAACCATCCAGACCACTTGCTTTTATCGAAGCACTGAAGCTGGATGAGGGACTCTGATTGAGAATCACATCAACGCAAGCACCAGGGAAAAGGGGACTTAATTCCAGATAACACCCGACATCCAATGGATATCCGTTTTAGGTACAAAATATGTACTGATGTCCAGGAACATCGAATGGACATTCAATGGACTATATTTTCTGGACATTAATTGAACAGCCAGAAACGGATATCCAATGGAAGTCCATTTAGTGTCCACAAATATATATAGAAATCATGGTTATAAACTTAATAGCAAATGGACATCCAATGAACTATATTTTGTGGACATTAATTGAACATCCATAAACGGATGTCCAATGAAAATCCATTTGGTGTCCACAAATGTATAGAAACCATGGTCATAAACTGGATGTGAAATGGACATTCAATAGACGATATTTTCTGGACATTAATTGAACAGCCAGAAACGGATATCCAGTCGAAATCCATTTATTGTCCACAAATGTATATAGAAATCATAGTCATAAACTGGATGTCAAATGACCATCCAATGGAGTATACTTACTGGACATTAATTGAACATCCAGAAATGGATATCCAGTGGAAAGCCATTTAGTGTCCACAAGTATCAAGCTCAAATCGTGTTGCTGAATATATATGTGAGCAATCACCTTCTTGGAATTCGACCCTTGACATCGGTTCCAACTAAGTAGTGCATTTCCTAGAGCCCAGTCTATTTAGATTTACGATTATTAGTTTTAAAAGTTAACCATCGAGCCAGATGTTTCTGTTATATTGCCTTTGAATGTAAAGGATCCTTAAATAATAGGGACATTGTGACCCAACGGAGAGCACATTTTGTATAGTTCAAGTTTAGAATAAATTATTTTTTAAAAGATATTAGTTTTCGTGTCTTACATATATTTATCTATGAATGTGGTTCGGTTAATATTGTGAATATAATTATCTCGGATATAGCCCGTGACGCAGGCATTTTCATTAAGGCGGGAACAGACTTTATAGGTAAGTGTTATATTTAATTCATTAATTAATTATATTCTATTTTGCTAGATTTCCTTTGTAAAATTCCTAATTATATGTTATTTGTTGGGTTTTATTAGTTTTTAGATATTAAATAGCGGAGGGTTAGTTATTTATTAGTTATAGCGTTGTTTGAGTAAAGGTTATGTGCCGTGGTTATAGGTATATTATATGTTATAGGTACCTACGTACAAAAACTTGGTACCAAGTTTTTGTTTTAATCTGTTTTATATTACCTTCCTATTTTATAGTTCCTTTACTATATTTATTTCATTTTAGAGAAACTTTTAATTCTTTCACAAAATTAGGGAATCGCAATATTCGCAATGTGTCAATAATTTATTGTCAAAAACCCAAATTCAATATGGCGTCAATAATTATCCAACAGGAATATTTTTTGTTGTATATATTATGATTTTTGCTATAAAATGGTAATTCCAATAAAAAAACGCAGGGCAACATTATGGTTGTAGCCCCCTTTAAAGTTCTATTTAAGCCTTTTTCGAAGGCCTAGATAACGTCAAATTTTACCTACAGCATACTTTATTTTGAGATTCCCATTTAAAATGCCTGGTTGTCAAATATGAAAAACAAAAGTAACGGAAAATTTGGAACAAAAGCAAGAGCGATAATAATTGCAAATAACAGATTCAGCTTTTATTATACTCAAACAAAAGCCTTATATTTTATTTGCCGCTTATCAGCCTATATACCTATTGACGTTAATTACTATTTTATATCTTTTTTCAGATGCTGTTTTCTAACAATTTAAGCATTCCACTAAAAAGGACATTGAAACAAGCACCAAAAAGTGGATGCGTAGAGCAAAGGAAAGAAAATAATTTTGTCAATTTTGTTTATGTAAAAAAATGTTTTTAGGTAGTGGAGCCTGGGGTAATGATAGGTTTAAAATTTTGATGGTTTTACTTTTAATATTAATTTAAAGACATAAGCGTAATATGAGAGTATCCGTAAAACTGCAAGGTAATATGATTGTTTGTGAGCCAAAAAAATCCCATCGTCTGAATAATCCTATTTAAGACAATGAAACCATCTAAGTTCTTATTAACCCACCACGATGTTCTTATTACCCTCTTATTGTCAATAAGAACATTCTTTATATTAGGCTACGCGTTTGTTATATGAATAAGGCGCCACGGGTAATAGGAACAATCTACAAATTTAATGTTCTTATTACACTCCAAAAATCTGAAAAATGGCTCAAACTGTTCAAAAGGTATTAGCTGTTAAAAAAATAAAAATCATATTTGGTT
>MU189296.1:39367-53257 GCA_016904865.1 Pissodes strobi | reverse complement strand
TTTGTTTATTATACTCAGTGTGATCGTTAATTCATGTAACTTTTTTTGTTGGAAGTGTATTTAGTGTATTTAGCTATTAGGTTTTTAGAAAATTCAATATAGTTGTTTTCTTGAACTAAAATGTGTACGGTTATTGTGACTTTTGAATTTTTTCGAATTTTTTTTGTAAAACATTTTCATCTCAAGATACCATAACTAACCAAAAACATTGAGATTGATTATAACGTATCGGATTTACTAAAATAAATTGGAACTAACTGAGACTAACCGAGAGTTGATTAATCGACTAACCAAAACGAACCAAAAGTAATCAAAAGCACCAAAAAGGGCTATAACGAATCGGAACATATTAAAAATATTAAAACTAACCAAAACGAACCGAATTTTGGCGACCAAAGCTAACCAAAAACATTAAATTTGATTATAATGTATCGGAGCTGGTTCAAATGACTATAATAATTTAAAACTAACTGATACTAACCGAAAGTTGATTGAACGACTAACCAAAACCAACCAAACACACTAAAAAGGGCTAAAGCATATAGGAACAGTTTAAAATATTACAGTGTTAAAACTAACCCAAATTAACCGAATTTTGGCGAATAACTAAAATTAACCAAAAACATTAAAATTGGTTATAACGTACCGAAACCGGTTCAAATGACTAAAATAAATTAAAACTAGCTGAAATTAACCGAAAGTTGATTAAACGACTTGCCAAAAGTAACAAGTAGCACCGAAATGAGCTAAAACGTATTGGAACAGATAAAAAATATTAAAGTAAGTTAAAAATAATCCAAATTAACCGAATTTTGGCGACTAACCAGAATTAACCAAGAACATTAAAATGGTTATAACGTATTGGAACCTGTTGAAAAGACTAACATAAATTAAAACTAACTAAAACTTAACGAAAGTTCATTGAACGATTAGTGAAAACTAACCAAAAGCACCAAAACGGCCTATGATGTATCGGAATAGATTACACAAATTAAAGTATGTTAAAACTAACCAAAACGAACCAAATTTTGGCGACTAACCAAAACTCATCAAATCTATCGGACCCGACTCAAATGACTAAAATAAGTTAGGACTAAGTGAAACTACCCGAAACTTGATTTGACAACTAACCAAAAATAACCTAATCCATTAAAATTGATCATAACGTATCGGAACCGGTTCAAATGACTAAAATAAGTTAAGACTAAGGAAAACCGAAGGTTGATTGGACGACTAACCAGAACTAACCAAGTCTATGAAAATTGATTACAACTTATTGGAACCGGCTCAAATAAGGAAAATAAGTTGAGACTAAGTGGAGCTAACCGAAAGTTGATTAGACGACTAACCAAAATTAACCAAACCTAATAAAATTGATTTTAACGTATCGGAACCTGACTCAAATGACTAAAATAAGTTGAGACTAAGTGAAACTAACGAAAGTTGATTCGACGTCTAACCAAAAATAACCTAATCCATTAAAATTGATTTTAACGGATCGTAACCGGTCCAAATGACAAAAATAACTTGAAACTAAGTGAAATGAATCGAAAGCTGATTAGACGACTAACCAAAACTTACCAAATCTATTAAAATTGATTATACCGTATCGGAACCGACTCAAATGACTAAAATAAGTTAGAACTAAGTGAAACTACCCGAAAGTTGATTTGACAACTAACCAAAAATAACCTATTCCATTAAAATTGATCATGACGTATCGGCACCGGTTCAAATGACTAAAATAAGTTAAGACTAAGGAAAACCGAAGGTTGATTGGACGACTAACCAGAACTAACCAAATCTATGAAAATTGATTATTACTTATTATTGGAAACGGCTCAAATAAGGAAAATAAGTTGAGACTAAGTGGAACTAACCGAAAGTTGATTAGACGACTAACCAAAATTAACCAAACCTAATAAAATTGATTTTAACGTATCGGAACCTGACTCAAATGACTAAAATAAGTTGAGACTAAGTGAAACTAACCGAAAGTTGATTCGACGTCTAACCAAAAATAACCTAATCCATTAAAATTGATTTTAACGGATCGTAACCGGTCCAAATGACTAAAATAAGTTGAAACTAAGTGAAATGAACCGAAAGTTGATTAGACGACTAACCAAAACTTACCAAATCTAATAAAATTGATTATACCGTATCGGAACCGACTCAAATGACTAAAATAAGTTGAGACTAAATGAAACTAACCGAAAGTTAATTGAACGCCTTACTAAAACCGACCAAATCCATTAAAATTGATTATAACGTATCGGAACTTGTTCAAATGACCAAAATAAGTTAAGATTAAGAGAGACCAACCGAAAGTTGACTGAACGACTAACCAGAACTAACCAAATTTATGAAAATGTATTATAACGCATCGGAACCGGCTCAAATAGGCAAAATAAGTTGGGACTAAGTGAAACTAGCCGAAAGTTGATTAGACGACTAACCAAAACTGACCAAATCCATTAAAATTGATTATAACGTATCGGAAACTGTTCAAATGACCAAAATAAGTTAAGATTAAGATTGACCAACCGAAAGTTGACTGAACGACTAACCAGAACTAACCAAATCTATGAAAATTTATTATAACGCATCGGAACCGGCTCAAATAGGTAAAATAAGTTGGGACTAAGTGAAACTAGCCGAAAGTTGATTAGACGACTAACCCAAGTAACCAAAACTAACTAATTCTCTTAAAATCGAATAATTTGAGACTAAGTGAAACTAACAGGAAGCTGGACTAAGACTAAACCAAACTAATCAAATCCATTAAAATTAATTAAAACGTATTGGAACCGGTTCATATGACTAAAATAAGTTAAGACTAAGGGAAATTAATAGAAAGTTGATTGGACGACTAACCAAAACTAACCAAATCTATTACAATTGATTATAAGGTAACGGAACCGGCTCCAGCAAGTGAGAAAAGTTGAGATTATGTGAAGCTAACCGAAAATTGATTAGACGACTGACCAAAACTAATCAACTCTATTAAAATTGATTATAACGTATCGGAACCGACTCAAATAACTAAAAAAAGTTGATACTAAGTGAAACTAACCGCGTTAGATGGAGGATTGAGAGACGAATCGAATTCAGTTTTTACAACCACTACTAATGTTATAAATTGTGAAAACGAACGAAACTTGAAGTAATATGCATTTATGTGGTATATTTTGGTAAACTAAACTTACGTAATCTGCTAAAACTCATTTTTTACATTAGAGTGTGTTAAGGGCGGGTGAGGGTAACTTTTAGTTTCTCATGACAGACTAGTCGTTTTTCACATCGTTAGATTGCGGAATGTGAGACGAATCGAACGCAAATGGCCTTTTGCTTTTTACAACCACACTTGTAACTTTACAAACTGTAAAAAAGAACGAAACTTCAAGTAATATGCATAAATTTGGTGTATCTTGGTAAACTAAACTTGAGTAATCTAACCTGATCTCACCTAAACTTCTATCAACTCTTATATTTCCACACAATTATGGGTTTTCTCACATCTCAATTTTAATAAGCGTTGCATTCTGCTTCGGCATTTTGTGCCCCGGTTGCATCTTTGTGACTGTCAATTTTTTATGGATAATCCCTATTGGATAGTATAGCATGTGTATGTATTTACTGAAATCATTTTAGGCTGTGCACAACACTGCTTTAAATCAAAACAAATATTAAATATTTTCTGTCTTTTCATGCTGGGATTTTAGTTTTAGTAAGACTGAGATTGTAAGAAAGAACCTTGGTGAATCTACTAACATTTTTCTCCACTGACTGGGCTAATATCCTAGCTATAAATGATAAAGGATCATTGTAGAGATATTGGCTCAAATTTCAACGATTAGCTGAGTAGCCTCCTGTACTAAGGGACCTCAGTACCTGTTGGCAGTGTCTGGCTTACTAATACCACTCTTCAGTTATAAATATATAGTCACAAGTGTGGAACGACAAATTTGGCACGAGGACACTAATATAATTTTTATTATATTAATAAATGTGGCGCAGCATGGTTCGGATTTTGGAATTGTGATCGGGGTTTTCCCCTTTTCCCTCGTGAACTCCAGATTGTGTATGGCACGTTTTCTCTCTAATTAATAAAGTAGGTGTATTACAATTTTGTAATTTGCTTTACATACCAGACCTTATTCCTCAAACTTCCCTAATTTTGTTAAAGTCGGGCGCATTCTGGATAAGTAAAATTGTGCAAGGTACAGTTGTAACACAACGTAGGTCTTTAGTGTTTTTTTGTTAACCTGTTTTGACGTTCATTGGTAAAATAAAGACAAAACACACTTTATCTCATTCAACCTTGTTGAACGAACCCGGGTATGTTATACTACACCTTATTTAATGTTATTCTTT
This sequence comes from Pissodes strobi, assembly GCA_016904865.1. Lineage (NCBI taxonomy): Eukaryota > Metazoa > Arthropoda > Insecta > Coleoptera > Curculionidae > Pissodes > Pissodes strobi. The sequence goes on along the minus strand of MU189296.1, from coordinate 48,880 downwards.
TTTACTTAGCTTTGAGATGTGTATTATACTACAAAATTTGTAAATGAGTAGATATCCTCACTTTTAAACTAGTGCTACGGAATTAAAAAACATACCAGGTTTTACAAACTCGATGGACTTTTTTTGGAGGTCAAAAATGTATACATTCTTGAAATTGTATGAGTTTAGGAGATAGAAAAAAATTAAAATCGAGCTTTTGCACAATTTGGAAAGATACAGAGAGAACACGGTTGAACATCGAAAAAAACGAATGGACTTTTTTATTTTTAATTTTAAGGGGCAATTCAAACAATAATTTATAGACTTCTTAGATAAAGAGAAGATAAAAGCAGTTTAGTCTCTCCTAGAAAATCTACAGGGAGGAAACCACTACATTTTGATGAAGACGGACAAACTGTCATAACAAGGAAAGTTCACTCATTTTATTTTAACAAGGAAATCCCAACCATAGATAAAGTTTTCAGTGATTTGAAAGAAAAGAGAACTTACCCGAAATAAATAGAACTACCGACCGATGGAAACTATTCCACGAATTTTACATGCGCGAAGCAAAGGTGAAAATCTCTACTAATCGACAGAACAGAAATAGTGTGTTGGAGAAGAGCCAGAAGACAGTATTTGAGAAATATTCGAAAATACAGAAGCGAAGAGAAATACATTTTTTTTTATTCAGATGAAACATGGCTCGAGGAAGGACACTCGATTTAAAGGACATAGCAGGATAAAACTATCTAAAGCTCTCGCCAGGCATTTATGAAAAGCTTGTCGATAGGCTTAAACAAGCCTTCGGGCAAAAACGTAGATTAATAATAATATTATTTAAGAATATTTTACAAAAATGTTCATTATAGTGATGGACAACAAACTAGCTATCATTTCAGACTCTCATGGAAACTGCGGTCAAGTTCTTGGAAGAAATCATAAACTATAAATTGGTTATCAGAGAAAGACATAGCGTTTCAAAGCGATATGCGAATGAGGAAACTTTAAAAAATTAGTGCAGGTAACAAGTAAAAATTTAGAAAATATATTATTGATGAAACTACTGAAGAACGTGGAGCTCATATGGGCACAAATAAAATTTATGTGCCTAGAAATAATACTACTTTAAAATAAAAGAAGTACCTACATGAACTTATCACCGAACAAAACTGACGACGTGTTGTGAACAATCCACTAAAGAAGAAATAAAGAATGTAGGATTTAAACGACTTTATGGAAGAAACTGTACAACCACTTGCTATTTCCCTAAAATCTTCGAACTGATTGATGATCACCTTGAAATTTTAAACGTCGCGCCTCGCGTCGTAGCATTTTCTAGAACATATTTTAGAAAACATCGAATAATTTCAGCACCATTAATTATTTAGCAAAAGAAAAATCATCCAACTTATAACTACTATTTGTTAATAATAATAGTCATAATAATTTTTAATTTTAACCCCACTTAAAATGAAGAATATGACAAAATAAGAAAATATTTTCATATTAGTTCTCGTCATTCTCAACCTCCGCTCAGGGCCGGATATAGCCGAGCCATCGCAGGTCACGAACCAGATTGATCCTGATTCGCTCCGACGCCAAACACTGTCGGCAAAATTGGAAATTTGTCTCCAGTGAACCTACCGTATATTTATTTATACCGTGGCGATGGCATGGTGGTGCTTATTGAAAGTGCTCATGCATTTGGTAAAAAAATCGGAGTTAATAGTGAGGCTGATTTTGAAAAAAATCATAGAAGGAGAACAGCTCCTAAAAAATTGGATCCAAATAGAGATTCAGAAGGGACCTTTACACTCAATTCATCTTATATCTCATAATTCAAAGTGGTTCTGGATAGTCTTATTAACCCAATGCAAGAAAGTTTAAAAACATGTTTAGAAATGGTACAGTCAATTTACAATATTTTCGCATTCTTTCTAAGCCGCCAAAACTGAAGCTTTGAACTTATGGAAGCGGCAATAAATTTATTGTCAGCAGAATATTACATAGATCTAGACGAGAAGCCCTTCAGGTTGAACTGCAAATATTTATCGATCAGTGTCAAGATTTTTCAACTTTAAATGCAGTTTTTGAGAAGGCTTACAAAGTAAAAAAGCATTTTATCGTTATGTTATAAACTTTGTACTTCAGTTCAAATAATTCCAGTTGGTGTGGCTTCCAACGAAAGAAGTTTTATTACGCTCAACAAATTTATTAAAATTTTTCTGAGGACAACAATGAGCGATTCACAACTAGATTCATTGTTAATGTTGTCCTCAGAAAAGGATAGTTTAGAAAATATTCCTTAGAAATTTGAATTTCACCGTGGGCTTCTCTAAAGCAAAGACGAATTAAAGTGGCTTAAATCATAAATTGCTAAGTAAGTTTACGAATATATGTATATTGTTATGTTTATGTATTCGTTGTTTGAATTTATGATATTAAAATAATTAGTTTTGAAATAACGTGTACTACATTGAGTAGGTTAAGAATACCGACGGAAAAAAATATTCGGCGTTTACATTCGGACCATTCGGCATTTTCAACTTCTTCACACAACCCCAAAAAATATGCTTAGAACCGGCGGCCCTGCCTCCGCTACTTTAAATTTTTGTAATTTTGCAACCCCATTATGTTACCTAAATTATATTGTGGATGCACGAATAATAGGTGAAAATTATTGTGTCCACTCTGTATACAAATAAATGGTCCTTGCACAAATTTGGAGTTGCGTGCTGTCAAACATTTGTGAATAAACTATAGTCACTTACCTGAACGCTTTGGGACTATTGAGGTCTGATGCCGAATTCTGTCTATTCGTTGAGCTTTTAGTAGGTCCTGTGGAGTTAGTAAAGGTTTTGATGTAGGCTTTTGGTATTCAACTTTCACTAGCTTGGCAGCTCTAGCAGCCATTTCATGACTAGTAGCTACAATGAGCCCTATTGGCTGAGAGAAGAACTTTACCTGGGGAAAAAGTATTAAACATATTATAATACATCGTGTGCAGCCGAATTGAGGTAACAAGGGGCCAACTTTTACGATATTAAGTTTCTTTGCGATGCGACTAACGGACAACATTTTGACTTAATAAAAAACATGATTTTCTTCCCAAAGTTAGTTTTTTCAAGTCTAAAGATAATGCGGAAGAAGTTATGCAACTTTTGCATGAGAAGTTTTTTCCGTCTTTTACATTAAACCCAGTAGCTGGGTACGCAAATATAAAAAATACCCTGTACATTACCTCCTACAGAAAGGCCTACCGGCTAATATTAAAATTACAGTGACGTCATAACATCTAGTCAAATGCTTTTGCCATAAGGCTACCATTGAATGGGAGCCCAGTAAAAGCGCTGATTATTTTATCGCGCGTACTCGTTGTTTGCCACGCTGGACGACTGGAATTCCGAGTCCCAACTCGCCGTCTTCGATGTATTGTGTATCTAGTGTTGCCAGATTGGGCGATTTATAGTAATTTGGGCTACTTCTCACTGTAGTTTGCGACACAGTTGTCAATGAAATCGCAAGCCACAAGCGATTTCTCAGTTTCGATAGCGCGACTTGTAGCGTATCTTCTATTACGATTAAAAAAGAAATTAATGCTGCAACCCGTAAAATAATTGTCTTGGATTACGGGTTTACTCTTTTAAACCGGTTATACCTCAATTTATACTAAACCTGGGCATCAATATACGTACATTTGTTTCGAAGTTAGCGAGCCATTATTCTATTCATCATCATCTGAGTTACGCAACCTGAAAAAGCAAAGAGGATCACCACAAGCTAATATACTCTGCGACACGTGATGCGAAGTGCCTCATGGGAGAATCCTCTTTGACAGTATTATATGGACCTGGTGAAGAATAGTTAAATGTTAAAACCCCCCTTAAAAGAAGAATTTACTAGATAAATATCAAGAACCTTTGACCAATTTAATTATTGATTTAAAAAAAAATGAATAAATAACATTATCAGCCATAGTAGTCGCGCTTAGAGTAATATTAGGTCAATTACGTTTCAAACTACATATAAAAAAGTTAAATTTCTAAAAAAAAAACAATTTTTTATTATATTTTCTCGAGATTTTTGCATCTAAAATGTCTATTTAACTGTGAAATTTTAAAAGAAATTGCACATTTAAATATACGCCTGTAAATAACTTTTGCCTAGATTTGATGACGTCACGTGTAAGCCGTCAGGCTCTTCTGCAGAAAGTGGTAATGGCCTGTACCTACTCAATTGTTGAAATATTAATCTTTGGCTTAAGCATAATTACCGAATATTTCAAAAAAATTTCGAGATTGTGGATAGGTACTAAAACTACTAAATATTTTAAGATTTTTAAGTGTAAGGACCTACTTTATTGGTCTTTGGTTCAACCGATTGCATAGTATCTCCTACTGTAGGGTATCAAGAAAACACTCCGTATTTCAGAAATTAGATCAGTGAAGGTAATCCGTCCGGTTCGAGGTTTAAGCGAAGGTTATTTATATTACCTGGTACACGTAATATTATTGCTTCAATTCAACGAACGCGCTACCAAACGCAGACAGCAAGGATGACTTAACCTTGACGACCTTGCACTGTTATTATAATAATATATACAAGTCTTGAACCTACATCAACTCGATATATATAGGAGATTAGAAGACTGTGGGACAATCGGTATTAATTAGTATAAGCAGTATTATACAACATAATATAATGATAATCATAGCGAGAATCTTAAGTAATAATTAATAGGTGTAGTTAATAAGAATATAAGCTATGTAACATAACGATCTTACATAATCTCTCTAAAGATGAATACAGAACTCAAATATTACCTGGAGTATTATTCAAATGAATAAAACAGTTCTACACTACGATCTTCGGCATTCTAATATTGAGAAGTGAACCTATGCGAAGCCAAAGTTCTTTAAGTATTAAGCTAACCGTTGACTCACTATTTCATCGCAAAGCAGCTCTTCAGGTACCATTCCAAAAGACAAGGCAGTTATGGAGTTGATCCCTGGAATATCTTTAGCGGTATAAAATGCAACTACACCCTCCGTTTTCATAGCATTGGTGTGATCGACTGAGATTATAACGGATCCTGGAGTAGCTTCGGCTGTCACGAAACACGCATGGAGTTGATTGGGCAAATCTGGCTTATCTATGATGAATTGGGCTTGACCTAAGCCAAAAACAAATAAATTATAGTTTGATGTTTAAAAATGAGTTTTTACTACTTGAAAAAATCCCAAGAGAGCTCAGCTCGAAAAATATTTTATGATGTAATAAAAACTCGTTTGCACAAATAAATTTTTGCCAAAATCAAAACTGTGCTTGATTAAAAATTTATTAAAAATGTACAGTTTCTCACTGGGCTTGGATTAGAACGTTTCATGGACAAAATGCAGTTACTACTTATGGGCAATTATTCACTGCAATAGTCCGTTTACTCATATCTTGCAGTGTTTAAAGATTGTGACTATGCATGAACTTCCTAAATGAGATTTAGATTTAGACTTAATATTGTCTGTTCTAATATTCTGTAATATCTAACCCTTAAACTTATGATGAACATTGATGTTTATACTTTTTGATTTTTGTTTTGTTTTATGATGTTGGATTTATGTTTTGTTTAATTTATCTAAAAGAAGCTAACCCAAACCAATGATATTATATCCAAGCTAACCCAATATGGGCGCTTGAGGTATAGCTTGTGTCAATTCGGGATTTAAAGTTTGACAAAGCCCTGTAGAAAATTTATGATGATTATATAATGACGTAATAATTTACCAGACGTTTGTGCCAAAGCTTCAATTTTCACCACAGGTTGAGTCAGGGGGTATTCCTCTTTTTTAGTGCCGAACTCTTGGATCCCACTAGCCAAAGGTCTGGATAACATATTGCCCCCGCTTCTATTTTTCGGTGATAACTTGGTGGTTGGAGCTATACTCAGTATGAACTAAAAAAGTAATAGAAGTTTATAAGGAATAACATAAAAATAGCTTACATTAATAGGTTTAAATAAATGGAGTTTTTTGTTTTCTTTTGTCCTTTTGGTCGAAAACTGCATTTATATAAACTATACATATCGTATTTCATTGTTTTCTTAGTTAAAAAGTAGTTGTTTTTCAAAAGTGTGAAATAAAGTTCCGTCACACTCTATGAGATCGGAGAGGATATTAGACCCATTAACTTATCTTCTTTTTGAAGGTAGAGTATAAGATGGTAGAGGCACACTGTAATGGGTGGACTGCTAATGAGGGAACCCACCCATTTCACCAAGCTTCTAGGACTAGTATGTCCACAGAGATGGTTCTGCATAAGTAGACTACAGAGTTTACTCCAAGCAAGTGTATCGGGAAATGTTCTTGGATATTGAGAGAGCAATTAATAATTATTACACCTTCGTCGCCATTAGTGATGCTCTTAGTTGCTTTGGGCTGGAGGATACCGTCGTCAAATGGAACCGTACCATGCTGAAGAGCAGACTAATGTCTGCTCTTCAGCATGGTACAATTTATCGTAGCAGAAGAATATGTTTATATGTTAATTATTCATCAAGTTAGCATTATTGCTAACCCGAACAATTAAATTAAAATGTCTATATTTTTATTTTTTAAGCTAAAATTTTTTTATATAATTCTTCTTAATATTTGTAATTGTTGTGGGAATGCGATTTCGTTTCGGCTTTGTTTTTTTTTTCCAGTTGTAAAAATATTAATATATTTAAAATTATCAGCTGATATGCTTAATAATAAGTGTTAAATAATGTTTATGGATAAATATAAATTGGTTTATATATGCTAAATAATAAAATGTATAATTTATTGTTATTAATATTTGTAAGAGGTGTATTTTTTATTGCGGTAATGTACTAATTTTGTTCATATTGGTTCTGATTAATGGCAAATTATTCTAATTTGTTATTTAAAACGATTAACTACCATAGTCCATAAAAATTAGGCTTATCTTACGTTAATCCATTATTAAATGTGAACATAAATCTCTGTGCTATGCTAAGTCATAAAAAACGAGTTTAGATTTGGACCCTAAAATATAAGTGCTATCGATCTGAAATTTGGTACATAGGTATATAATTAAAGCGAGAATTTTGCATTTTTATAAATTGTTATAAATAATTGGGAGTTTTAAAGATAAAATTTCAAAGGTAAAAATTTTTAACATCGCCATTAAATGCAAAATTTGACCTTTAATTTTATTCCTGAACTGTAGGCTTGCTGAAAATAGAATTGATATTGCTTTACTTTTGACGCATGTAAACATCTATAACGTATGAATAAATAGGGTATTTAGTACTTTTACATGTAGGTATAATCAATAATATAATTTTTCATAAAAATCTTATTATTTAAAAACAAATATTGCGTTCTAAAAATGTTAATAATTGTTTTTATTTAAAATGATAATAATTAATATTTACTTTGTAAAATAAGTTGATAGCCAGCTGTTTTCTGCATTCAGCTCCTGGATCAGGGGGGTCTTGATCTGGATTAATCTCTCTATTTAGGGTCTCGAACGCCCTTTGTAAGGTTTTGTTGTCAAATAGATTTAAACCTAATTAAATTAATATATATATTTACCATTATTAACGCACATTTAATATCCTCTCAATATCCATAAGGAAACTTTTAAAAAATATATAATTCGTGTAATAAAAATATATGTATAATTTTCGACTGATCTTCACTCATGTTAAAGTAAAAAAGAAGAGAATAAAATAAAAATGTAAATAAATTATTTTTTGTAAAAAAAATCAGTGTATTTCAAAGGAAGTTAAGTGTTTTAAATATTTTATACAGTTTCTAATTAAAACCATTGATTTTTCATGGAAAAGTGCAAATTTGTAACATTTACTCAATGATACCGTTAAATTTCAAGAAGCTGTTGAAATATGAAGCTTTTGTTTTTTAATATTATCCTTGTGCAGTTATTATTTAATACATATTCTTTTGGGAGTTTTTAATTTAATATTTTTTGTTAACTTTGCCATTTTTAATAAAAAAAAATATATACCTATTTTTGTGGGTATTATTTGTTCTAAGAGGCTCGAAATTTAATATAACGTGAGACACTGATTTCCCTAAAATTATGGATAATAATTTCCATTGCACTTGTTATACAGATTTCTACTGAATATCCTGTAAAATATATGAGCACAACTTTCTCTCCTTAATTTTTGAGCGGTGGTAAAAGTAGGTATTTTTAGTAATTTGATCAGATAGGTCAGCGAGATAGTCGTTCAGAATTCTATCGTTTCTGTTGGCCTTTCTCTCCATCGCCATTATTAAGGTACAGCCACCACGAAACCCGAGAATAACAACCGCAGAGAAGCGCAACATAAATCCCGCCCAAAAATTTGGAGTGGGAGGTAAACCGGCCAACTGTCATCTCCACGTGCTTGTCAGTTTAGTTTAGTCCGAGATTTGTTTAGTACAGGCGTCAACGACAATTTTTTTGCGTGAACGCCAGTTTCCTTTGGTTTATTTGTGTGTTAATTATTATTGAAGTGACTTCTTTAGCGAGGGTAACGCTAGTCAGAAAAAAATGAAACGCTTATCAAAGTGAAACGCCAATTTTCAGGACATGTAGCCGAGGTAAAATGAGGGTCCTGGACGAAAACTGGCCCCCGTAACCCCCCCGCCCACCGTTCGGCCAGGAGAGGGGGAGAAGAAAAAACTAAAATAATTAATTTCGGAAGAGCGAGAAGGGTTACGGGGTCGAAATTTTTATGGCGCCTCATAAGGGGCTACCTTTAAACATATGGGGAGACCGGGACTCGTATTTAAGGGTGATTTTGGGGAAAAAAGGTTTTTTGTCGATATCTCTGCAACTGAGCCTCGAACCGAAAATCTGACAAGAGATGGCCCCGTGTCACGGGGTCATCAGTGGATACCCAAAAATTTTCGAAAAAAATAGAAAAAAATTGATAAAAACGTAAAATGTTTTCAGAAAGTTAATACAAGTATTATAGAACGAAATAAGGAAAAAATAATAATGTTAAAAAAAAAGTTAGAGAAACGCGGTTTTCGGCAAAAAAAAACGAAGGAGTTCAGCAACGAGGTTAGAGATGGCAAAAACGGGAAGAATAAAAATTCTTTATGGATTTTTTTGATAATGGCAAAAACTGAAAAAAACGTAAAAAATGGTCGGAAAGTTAATAAAAGTATTATCAATATTAATAGAAAACGTAAAAGATTGTTCGGAAAGTTAATAAAAGTATTATAAAACTGAATAAGTAAAAAATATAACTAAAAAAGGAAGAAACTGTTCGGACAGTTAATTGTTAAATTTCTGCCGAAATTCATAGGGTATTTTAAATGTTTTTTTTTGTGCTTTTGTTCTTCAGGTATAAGGGATTGGTTCTCAAAACTGGGCCATTCAGTTAAGTTTAACATTAAGCAGACTTTGTCCACATGTGTTTCAGTTTTTTTACCTAAAGTTAGGCAGGGTCCCTTTTTCGAGGAAGAACTACTTGAAGGAGATATATTTTTTATCTTGCAAGCGATGCATCTGCGATGC
>MU189296.1:15955-39357 GCA_016904865.1 Pissodes strobi | reverse complement strand
TTGGAAGTGTTCTGTTAGTTTGTTGAATATCAATCTAATATTCAATATTAATAAAAATATTATAAAATAAATTAAAAAAAACTAATAAGAACAAAGAGACGCGGTTTTTGGCGAAAAAAAAAGAAAAAGAAAATTAAAAAGAGGGTCGAAACCGGAGGCAAATGTTGAGATAAAAAAGCTTAAGAAAAGATAAAAACTCAATTCCCAATATCTCTTTCAGAAGTTTCACTTCAGTTGGGTGCTAAAAAAGGTAAGGCCCATAATTTTATTTTTAGCTATACCGGAACATGTTTAAGGGGCGTTTCACCTTGATTTCCGTTTCACTTTGATAAGCGTTACATGTTTTCTGACTACCGTCGCAAAAGAAGTTTCACTTCAAAAAAAAGTGGTGAGTAGCACAGTACACGTGATAGATGCGGATACTTCTTTATTGAGTTTCAACTTATTTTATTTATTTGAGCCGGTTCCGATACGTTGTAATCAATTTTAATAGATTTGGTTAGTCGCCTAATCAACTTTTGGTTAGTTTCACTTAGTCTTAACATATTTTACTTATTTGAGCGGGTTCCGATACGATATAATCAATTTTAATAGATTGGGTTAATTTTGGTTAGTCGTCCAATCAACTTTCGGGTTGTTTCACTAAGTCTCGATTTATTTTAGTCATTTGGACCGGTTCCGATACGTTATAGTCAACTTTAATAGGCTTGGTTAGTTTGGATAAGTCGTCCAATCAACTTTTGGTTAGTTTCACCTATTCTCAACTTATTTTAGTCATGTGAATCGGTCCCGGGACGTCATAATCAATTTTAATAGATTTGGTTAGTTTGGGTTAGCCGTCGATTCAACTTTCGGTTAGTTTCACATTCTCAACTTGTTTTAGTCATTTAAAGCTGTTCCAATACGTTATAATCAATTTTAATAGATTTGGTTAGTTTGGGTTAGTCGTCGATCCAACTTATTTTAGTCATTTGAAGAGGTTCCGATACGTTATAATCAATTTTGGTAGATTTGGTTAGTTTGGGTTAGTCGTCGAATCAACTTTGAGTTAGTTTCACTTAGACTCAACTTATTTTACTTATTTGAGCCGGTTCCGATACTCCGTTACGCTACAAACAATTTTAATAGATTTGGTTAGTTTGGGTTAGTCGTCCAATCAACGATACGAAAATTTCGACCTTGAAAAATCACTCTAATGAAACCAAAGAAGTATTCACTTCAAAAGGGTTTGAACGCGACAAATCAGTAAACTCTGAGTTAAACCGTTAAATCCTAAAAGATTACTACTATTCATAATACATTTCCAATAAAGTAAATAATAAACATGTAATTAAATACATGTTTTATCGGTGTATAGCATTTCTTTTCCCTTCATTACATTTCTCTCAGTGTATTAAACCGGTCATCTGTCACATATGACAAATTGAACTTGGCTCTCCAACTTCAAAGCTGCCGACGGCTTTTATCGCTTCTCTGCGGTTGTTATTCTGGGACGAAACGTTAAAATTCCCAGTACAACGAATCTCTGTAACCTCTAATATGAAAAATACTAACCCTTTAATAAAACTTCTGTTAAAGAAGCATGCACAAAATTAGTTGATATTGCTCCATAAACTATGTTTGCTGACTTTACGACTCCATCTGTAGACAGCTTGAAGAGAAATCCGGCGTTCACTATAGCATGAGTATTCTGAGCGCGATTCATAATCTGTAACATATTCAGAACACATAGACATTGCTCCGTACTTTCTAGTACTATTTTAATGGCATACTGTTATCTTAGCTAAAGATATTATTAAAAATCATAAAAAATCTACAAAGGAAAAATTAAAAATAGTGTGCACTTAACACTACACGACAAAAGTGAAAGCTTCAACAAGACCAGACTAAAATTATGAAGGACAAGCATCTGTTGTGATCTATATTTTGAAATTACTTTTACAGCATATGAACATGGTTAAACCCTTGGCGGTGAACTTGAGCCACATCACGTCAAGGTTGTTTGTTTCGAGTGTTTCCTCGCGATGATACGAAAGGTCGCTTCGGACAAAAAGGCATATCCGGAACTTATGTCTAAATCGGGAGTGTACGTCGTAACCAGGATAGAGGTAGTTTAGGGTTGTTGGTATAGAACATCTAGGAGCTAGTATGTATGGTTTATTTGCTTGCAGATGTTGGTGTACCGAATTAATGTTTGTATTTAGGCCTCTTATGTTGCAGAAATCTATTCTAAATTGGTTCGGTATCTTTGTTGTCTGTGAAATGCTGCTTGAAGGACCCCCAGGGCCACCCGGCGCCCAGAGATCCGAGTGGCCGGGGAGTTTACCTCCGGAATATTTTGATTCTGGAAGCGCCATCATGTCCATATACTCCTACTGTGAAACCATGAATTACAAGCGCCGACGCGATTCGGAAAAACCACTTAGCACTTCCAAGTTCTGGTGAGGTGGTCCTTCATCGGACGACGCGGCCGCTTCCACTGGAAGCATCGGCCTCAGACTTATTCATTTGGTGGTCCCTAGTCTGACAGGAGTGAGAATGGGGTTTGTTGGGTTACTCCACAGTGATCAGCTCCAGACTTTGTACTTTGGTGTTCTCCAGCCTGGAGGAGGACGAGGAATTTGACGAGCCACATCCCGTGGCAACTGGGCCGTCACTTCCCGTAATCAAACAGGAGTATGTAATTAATTAACATGAATCAACTTTCTTGCCGAGTTTTTATTGCTGTTTAATAATTGACTTTCCAGAAATTAGGAAAATTATATAAAAACTCAAAGATGCGTTGAATATAGTATATATAACGTCACAAAATTAAACGATTTATAAACACATCATCGAAAATATGACCTTACCTTATAACTACGAAAATGATACTTTTCAGGATCAAAGCCTCTTAACATTATTTCCCTTATTACTTTTTTGTTCATGTCAATGGCTAGAAATTCCCTTGGACTTTTTCTTAACTCGTTATCTTCACTATCAACTAAAAACAATAATTATTATTAAGATCAGGCAAAAGCACGACATGAAAACATAAGAATAGTTAGTGTTTATAATATTTAATATTTTCATTCATACTTGTAAAAAGAAGCACTCCGTTAACTATGAATAACAATATTCACAAGCTATAAAACACAAATGCAATGCTAATATATCGAAGGTGGTATGAAAATATGGTGATGATAATTATATGTAAAATCTTTTATTTTAAAATTAAAAAGTAAATATTAAGAGGCAACTTGTCATATAACAAGCATTAAAAAATCATTATTAAGTAAGCTAACAAAAATTAAAGCTTATGACTAAGCAGGGTGGAGTGTAAAATCAGAAACCCGCCATCAGAACATGAGATCAACGCCCATAGCAGCATTAGATGGTTTCCTAGATCTCTAACCACCTAAGGCCTGGGTCATACAAGAAGCCATGTCTTGCTTCTTGCGATTGAACACAATGGTATCTGTAGAGAATGAAGAAGACAGTTGGATATGGGGGACTTTCCCTAAAAGCGGAGGTGGAGATACATTTGTCCTCCTAAAGAGTAGCAGCACCTGAGGACAGACTGAAACTGAGGAGAGCATACACAGTGATTATTCCAACAAAAGGACAATGGTAACGTGAAGAAATAAGTTTGCCGGAAAGGGCGTTCACACGATTGGTGAAAAAAATCCTCCGGAGCGAGATTCTTCTTTGAGACTAGCGATACTGGGAAAAGCTTTCCCTTGGGAGAGCACACAACAGTGTTCCAAGCAGAAGTGTATGCAAACCTTATGGTAGCAACAATGGATGAGGTCAGACAAAGGAATGAAAGGGAAGTAATAATTTTCTTTGATAGCCTAGCTGCTCTTAAGGCTATCTAAGCACCCAGGATTAACTCTAAGTTAGTCCAGGAGTCAGGAACGTCTTGGAATGACTGGTACAAAGCAATAGATTGAAGCTGATATGGTTGATGGGACAGAGCCAGGTTGCGTGGTAGGAGGTGGCAGAATCTAGCAGGCTTGGTTCGACGTAGGCCCCGAGTCCATTAGAGCCCAAGTAAGAGCGGTAATCAGAGAGCGGACTGATCAGACCCTCTCTAAGGAGTAGAGAAACTTTCAGGGGGACAGACAGGCCAAGAACTTTATCGCTGAAACTGATAAAACCAGGATGAAATGGCGCCTGACGAGAGATAAGCGATCCCTGAGCGTCCTGGGACATTACAGGACACTGCCGTCTAAAAAGACACATGAGCATGGGTACGGGCAGGAGCATGAATTCCCTCTTCAGTCGGCTGTATTTTAGAATGAAAAGACTGTATGCCTGTCATGGAGAAAGATCCTGACCTTCATCAGGATGTCAAGAAGACTAGAGCGGACTGGAGGGATGGATTGTTAAGGGGAGATCAGAGGTATATTACAAGGGCTATCCGAGCCTATCAGCCAGACCCTTTGGCCTCCCTTCAACTATTACTGTAATAGGTGAAGAGAGATCATTACTACTACTAATGAGTAATAAAGGCAACAGTAATTTTTCTCAAAATATGTATGAATACAGTTATATAGGCATTTCGTTCTTGACAAGATCTATCAAACAGCTTTTACGAAAAAAGTTCTGACAAGTCCTGTCAAAAATGTATCCCCTTGAAAGTGCTTGAAAGTAACTTCTGATGCTGAATTCAGGGTGTCCCAGCTGAGAGTGGCGCATTTTTAATGTTTATAATTCCTAAACTGAAAATCCTCATTCCACTTCTATTTTACTTTACTTTTATGACAGTGGTTCGAAAAATAATTTCACATTTATACAGCGTCTGTAATAAAACTGCCATTTTTCAACTTCCAAAATCTCACCTGTTTTAAATGATCCCACCTGTATATCATAAAGTCAAAAATAGTATCAAGCTTAAGGTATCTGAATATCGCAATAAACTCTAGAGTAAAATTTAAAAATATAGCCAATACTTACTGATAACTAAAGTTGCTTTTACAGACTCCAGAATTAAAAAAATGTCAGATTGGAATCTTGGATTTTGGTATTTGAGCATGAGATTTCCAGCCAAAGTGCCGATCTATGAAAAAACAGAACTTTTATAACTACTTATTTTCAGATATTGTCAAGTGTATATACTTATATGAAGTTAAATAGATAAATCTACAAGGCATAAAGGATATACAATATTGAATTCCAGTAAGAAGACTAATTTAGTTCTATTAAATTACCGTTCACACATATAGACAAAGGACATGAATATCTCAAAAATTATAATTTTGGATCTTTAGTTAGTTTTTATTCAGCCAGGTAGTGTAACAGTTCGATTTTGCCAATGTCAAATATTTGTAAAATTTCATTTATATGCCGCATTTAGGGAAAAAAGATGCTGTATTTTGTACTCATCGGTTTATTAATTCTAAATTTATTGATTTGATTTGCTAACAATTCGCTTGAAATTGCCGCTTTTCTTAAGATAAATTAACTATATTAAGTATAGGTTAAGGATATAGTCGTATTAGCACTTATAACACGTTGTGACTCTATTTATTTTAGTTGATAAGCGATGCACAATATTATTAGAATAGCTTAGCTTGATTTATATGACATTACCGTAGAACGGTCAACGAACCGATTTACATATTTTTTTAAGAATTCTGTTAGTGAAGCCTGCAAATACGCTGCATTTGACACGTCGATCCATATTTTAATTTTGTTGGCATATTTTATAACCTTCTGAGATTCCCTTTCAAGGCGAAGAGAAGGTTTCCTGATAGTGTAGTCGTAGAGACTCAACATTTTATTGTGATTCAATTCTACCCTTTCTTTGGGGATATATTGTGTTGATTTTCTGTTTGTGTTTTGACACGACCGATTAATCGAGATCTGAATACTGCTGTATTAGAGGCTTTCCACGTTCGTAATATAAGACCGAGACCGTCGAATCTCTCATAGTTAGCCCTCACACACACGATCGAGGGTTTTTCGTGGAGAGCCAACTCGCTTGCCAGCAGGCCACTACCATCACCTGCCGCTAGGATCACCCTTTCCTAGTGGGTTGGAAGCAGGCTTTACCAGCAGCACTTATCAGCCAATCTCGACACTGAGCTATCGAGACCTCGGCTAGATCTTCCCCTCGGGGTATTGTATAGAAGCTTTATGTTTCATTGATTCATTTGTTTATATGTTTAATATAGTCCCTTTTAGTTATCCTTCTGTTAATATAAATCAAACTTTTACCGCCAAGCTTCGAGATAGCTCATTAATTTTATTTTCATTTATTCACTGGTTTATCGGATCCGTTAATCTGTTTACTCTGAATTTTCTCTCTTTTTAATATACGTCAAGCGGTGGCTCAATAATATTATTATTTTCATTCATTTATCAAGTAATATAACTGCTCTGAAGTTTCGCTCTTTATAATCTGAATCAAGCATAGACAGCCACGCTTTCAATAGTTTTAATCTAGTTTTGTTCCTTTATTCACTTATCGAGTCATTTGATTTAATTATTGTGGCAGTTCATTGCTACATATTATTATCGCTACATTTAAAATCGGAGCAGCTATTAGCGCACGCATACCTAGTGGTAATTAGCTTAGTTAACGTCAAAGTGATCACTTCGGTTAGTAGTATTTAAGGCATTAAATTGTCTCCGCACACTCTCCATATTGTGCTCTGTTTATTTCATCAATTACTTTAATAGCCATTTAACATTTTACTCCAGATAGATTGTTGCTTAGTAGCAAATATATTGTTCCTTAAATTTTAGATTGTATTTTCTTGATAAGTTAAGCTAATTGATTAATTATTGATTTAATAAGCCAGCCTATATTCTCATTTTCTTGTTGGTTTGAATTTAAATACTTTCATTTTAGATTCAATCAGAAAAACATGTTGCAGTAGTTGGCCAACTCTGTATGGTACAGCTTCAATGAATGAATAAATTCGACCTTTACCAACCTGGCAGGCCTGAATACTAAAATTATGTTCATAGTTGGAGACGATAAAAAGCACACATTCAATATCGTAAGCTATAAGCTAAAATATAAAGCACATATCCAAATAGAAACGTTTAGATTGGATAATCTATACGGTAGGTAACGCAAAAAGCGCACATGATCCCAGGAATCTATCCTGTACAGGGTGTCCCATTTTCGTAGGTTTTATGGGGTTTCACCCATATGGAGTAAAGATAGAAGGATGCGGTTTTCGGGACACCATGCTACTTTTTTGTGAAAGGAAAGGTGGCACAAACAGAATTTTCATGGCCTCCTTCGTTCTTGAGATACAGGGCGTTTTTGAAAAAAAAAATGTTGCATTTACAAGCACCCACCGTATCTCAGCTGCCTGATAACTGATCAAAAAGGTAAAAAGAGCTTCTTATATAACTTTTTACGTAGAATCCACTGCCACCTTCAGAATAAGTATACGGGATCAGGTTAAAAAGTTATCAGACCCTACTTTATTTTTTTTAATGGGACACCCTATATATTATTTTTTCATCTTCTTTCTCTCACCGAGAGCTTTTCAAAAACATAACATAGTTCAAATTTATTTTCATAAATAACGTGACAAAATTAATTTTGTTTTATTTTTTTTCGTATAGTATGCGGTCGTGGGTAGCCATGATAACGCAAATAACAAAATCATCATGCCATCATTACTACTGTCATTGTTGGCGTTACTGATATTTAATTTTTTCCCGTACTTAGGTAGTTGATATTTATTGTTCTTCGTTGTTTTTGTTTATTGTTGTTAATTCGTTGTTGTTATTATTGTTTGATTTGTTTTTTTTTAATATGGCCCAAAACCAAAAATTTGAATACTTTGAGAAGTATGCTATGAATACCTGCTTATTATCTAATGAAAACGCAGATCAGGCGGCAGAGCTTTATTTGAACAGGTCAGTTAATCTTTACCTTCTTGTATTTTTGAAATTATTTGTTCTCCTTATTTTGTCCTAGATATCCCGAAAGAAGACAACCCCAAAAAAGAATATTTCAAAAAATAAGATCCAATCTTTGCCCATATGGATCTTTTAGCAAACCTCGACCTCGAGTCTCTACAAGAAAGAGAACGAGGGATCTGAGGTCAACGTTTTAGCTCTTGTTCAAGCAACTCCTAGAACCTCGTGTAAAAAAAATAGACGAAGAGGTGGGCGTACCCAAAACAAAAGTCCAAAGAATTAAAAAAACACAAATTCAAACCTTACAAATACTAGGTTGTTCATCATCTGCACCCTGGTGATGCTGAGCGTAGATTGGAATTCTGCAATTGGTTTATAAATATGATATCAGAAGATATTAATTTTGAAAAAAGGATTATTTGGTCAGACGAGACACATTTTACAAGTTCGGGAATTTTCAATAGACATACCTCGCGGTTTTGGAGTCAGGAAAATAACCACGTTATTTTTCCTAGGAAACGTCAGGGCAGGTTTGGATTTAATGTTTCCTGCTTTATTCTCAACAGAAGAATAGTGTACCGAATTTATGAAGGGAATCTAAACGCCAATAGATACTTACATATCCTAGAAGAAAACACAATGATAATTTTGGATCATATTCCGATGGCTCAACTAAATGGTATATTCTTCCAGCAAGATGGGGCTCCAGCCCACAATGGGAGAATAATTCAAAACTGGCTTAACGAACATTTTCCCAGTATGGATAGGAACAAAGGGGTCTGTTCGATGGCCACCACGATCCCCGGATCTCTCAGTTTTAGATTTCTTTTATGGGGCTATCTAGAAAATTAAATTTATGCAAGGCGAGACGAAAATATACATAAATTGAGAATGGTCACGGAAAACACTCTTGCTGAATTACAAAGGCAATCTCTTATATTAGAAAATGCATTAAAAAGAATTTATAAACTTTGCCAAACATGTAGGAGATATAATGGTCAGCAAATTTGAACAATTTTTGTGTTTTATTTTTCATTAATTATTCAGTAAATTTGTTAAGCCAGTGTCAGCTATTTTTTTTGCAATGTAATGTTATCATGGCCACCCACGACCGCCTACTATACGAAAAAAAAAATTAAAAATGAATTTTGTCACGTTAATTATGAAAATAAATATAGACTATGTTATGTTTTTGAAAAGTTCTTGGTGAGGGGAAGAAGATGAATAAATAATATATAGGATGTCCCATTAAAAAATATAAAGTTGGGTACGATAACTTTTTGATCTGACCCCGTATACTTATTCTAAAGGTGACACTGGATTCTACGTAAAAACTTACATAAGAAGCACTTTTTACTTTTTCGATAAGTTATCAGGCAGCTGAGATACGGGGGGTGCTTGAAAATGCAACATTTTCAAAAACGCCCTGTATCTCAAGAAGGAAGGCGGCATGAAAATTCTGTTTGTGCCACCTTTCGATTCACAAAAAAGTAGCACGGTGTCCCGAAAACCGCATCCTTCTATCTTTACTCCATATGGGTGAAACCCCATAAAACCTACGAAAATGGGACACCCTCGATCCCCCATAATGAGGTCCCCTAACTACCTTGACATATTCTAGCTCAGATCTCACCAGCGACTAAAATTTTTTTTTTCTATTTTTTTGTTCAACTAATAATAGTTTAATTTTATAGATTTAAATATGAGATTTACCATACATTAGTAATCTAACTCTGAAAAAGTTATAGTTTAATTAGGTTTAGTTTTGCGTATATTTTTTTCTAAAAAGGTGCTGAGCTTTCCCTCACTTTAAGGCAAAGAGATCCATTCATCTAGTTTATGTATTATAGTTTTAATTAGACGCTATTTTGGGAAAGTGGTTCAAATAATAAAAAATTAAAGAATATTTATGTCAACGAAAAATATTTGGAATGAAATACTAGACGAGGAAGTATTATGAAAAAAAAATTAAAGTCGTACAAATTTAAACAAAAAATCAGCTCTTAGACACTAAATATTTTTACAAACACTTAACTCTAAAAATCAAAAATAATATAAACTTGCAAGTATTTTTAAAATAGCAAAGAAATCACTGTTTGCATATTAAATTTGTAATTGCGTCTTGGCTAATTTTTAATACAATTTTTTTCCATAATATTTTTATGAATTAATAGACATTCATCCTGAACCTGTGGAAAATAAAAATATATTTCCTTTCGAATTATTTTTCTTAAAAAATTAACTTGGAATTTATATTCTATTTTACCGGTTATTTCTACAACATAATATAATAAAATTGTCTTTTTCCTAAATTTGTTCCAAATTTCACGATGATGAAATCGTTTCTTATCATCACACATCATTTTAGGTTTTTTTTTCTGGTACTCCTGCCGGTACGAATTCCTGTTCAATTTTCATTCTTGTTTTTCAGGCATCCTCGTCTTCTAAGAAATTAAATTACTTCTTGCCTAATCTGATTAAAAATTGCTCGAATAGTCCTGAGCTTTTTGAGATTACTCCTTTATTTTTCTGCTTCCACTCTAAAAGAATATAATTTCATCACCTAATGGCTTATTCCCGTGTGGGGTTGCTGGATCCCCCATCGGACGCCTCCCCAGGTGGTGGATAGGGGAACGCCTCCCAGATATGGGTGGTACCGAGAAAATCTAATACTAGGGGCGAACCAAAATCCAGCCCGGGAATGGGTAGCAGCATTCTCAGTACCGAGCTGAAGCACATAGGAAATGATCCTGGGCTGGTTCAAGTAAGGACAGTGAAGGGCTCGACTGTAGCAGTGTTAGATGGCCTTCACTCTGCGATGGAGACGGCAACGGGAAACCACTCCATTACAACTCCCTAGTACAATAAGCATGGCAGTTACAAAACAACAAATGGGCCTCAGTCCCCGGCAGAACTTAGATGGTCAGAGGCTTCTAAGAATCCCCGGGTTAGCTATGCGAATTTGTACGTGGAATCAGGGCCGTCTTTACCCGGGGGTGCAAGGGGTGCGTGGCACCCGGGCGCAAGGTCTTAGGGGGCGCCGAGCGCCCTATTTCTACGTCATATATCATAAGTATAATTAAATCAGTTTTGAAAATTACTTAGCAGACATCTATGATAAAAATATATAAAATATTTATAAAATAGGCATCAAGAAATTTTCAACATAAAATTCAACTAAACAATTCCAAGAATTAAATAAACACACGCCCCAATTTTAAAAATAATTGTGGGCTATAAAACGGCGGCCTTTGAAATTCGCCACCCCGTCTCGTCTGTTTAAAGTCGCTTTGGCTTTGCGAATAGAAATAAAACCATTTTAAATCACTTGATTTTTGATAGCTGCAGAGAGAATACATACAGTTTGGGTTACTTTTTATTTATCTAATATTAAAAAGGGTTTTTTTTTTCATTTTCGTAATACTGTAGTAGGATTTTTATATATAATATATAGTTATTTACTTGTGTAAGCTAAGTAGCTAAGGAGTTTGTGAGAAATTATTGTTTTGTGAAATTCAATTTAACATTAAACATTTTCAAGGTAAGTTTTTTAAATTTATTTTTTTAAATATATTACGGTATATTAGGCATCACAGATACTTACGGTTAGTAATTTTCGGCTATTTTGACAATTAAATATTAGTTGAAATTCCAGTACAAGCAATTATTATTAGTTATTATAGGTACAATATAGTTATATAAAAGTTATATAAAATATGTTTAAAATCGCAAAATATGTATTATTTTTGTTTAAATGAAACTATGGTATGAAACTCGTTTGTAAGTTAACCCGAATACGAATACTTACAATTATTTTTCTTTGATCCCTATGCAAAAATGTGACATATTTTTTTAAATTTTAATATATTATAATAATTACAATGATATATTATCGAGTATATTATAACAAATATACAGAGCTTTTATTTGAAAACGAACCACGTAAATAACTCTTTAATTTTGAAGGTTATAAAGAATCGCTGAAACATGTCAACAGTAATTATTTCGAAGGGGAAAACTTTTGACATGAAAATGACAGCTACCACGTCACTGTCAAAGCCCCAATAAGCACCAACTTTTGAATTTCTAATGGCATGATACCATGTGTGACATTTCCTTGCAGAAGCAATTTCATCGGCTATCCAGTACTTTATTCAGAAATTTAAAAATATCTTAAAATTTCATGTTTTTTTATTTTACCATCTAAATGATTTGACAAAAGATGTCCCCCCCGAATTAATTGTAAGTAATTATAATAAATTATATATGATCTGTGAAATATATTTTATTGTTTTTTTTTGTTATTGGTAGATGGCTGGATTATTATAAAATTTAAAAAAAAAAACGTTTTTTTTTTGGCGGGGGGGGGCAAGCTGATTTTTGCACCCCGGCGCTTAATATAGACAAGACGGCCCTGCGTGGAATGTTCGTACAATGTATCAGGCAGGGAAAATAGACAATGCTATACAGGAGATGAATAGGTTGAACATCGATGTAATGGGAGTAAGCCTGGTTCTGAGCATTACATAATGAGCATCAAGTATATTTTTCTGGAAGCAACGATGGACAACACCAAAACGGAGTAGGACTCATAATCAAGAGCAGATTGCATCAATCAGTAAATAATGTTGTGCCCATTTCTGAGAGAATACTTTTACTTCAACTTAACATCAGGCCAGTACAGGTTAATATCATGCAAGTATATACACCTACGGCTGACAAACGTGATGACGAAGCAGAGAGTTTTTACCATGAACTTCGACAAACAGTCACGAAGCTAAACAAAAAAGACATCACAAATATAATGAGCGATTTTAACGCCAAACTGGGAAAAGGAAGCAATAATGAATTTGTTGGACCACACGGACTTGGTATACGAAACGAGGGAGGCGAAATGCTGAATACATTTGCAACAGAAGAGCAAATGGTAATACTCAATACATTTTTCAAACTACCAGCTCGCCGTTTGTATACCTGGAAAGCACCTGCAGATAGACCGGACCACATAATAAGAAACCAGATAGACTTTATGCTGGTCAATAAGAGTTATCGGAACATTTTCACCGCAGTAAAGACTTACCCCGGCGCTGACATTCAGTCAGACCACGTTCCGTTGGTGGGCTCAGCGAAACTAAAGCTGAAAAAAATTGTCAAAAAAGAATGCTCTCCACAATACGACAAGACAAAACTGAAGAACCCAACAGTTAAGGAAGAAGCATAACAACACATGTCTGGATAATTAAAAACCACCGATGCTATCGTGGACGTAAATACGGAAATTGACAAACTAAGATCTGTTGTAAAGGCTGCAAGTGACATTATTCTTAAACCTGACAAAATCAAAAAAAAGAAGCGATGGATGACTGATGAAATACTAAGTATGATGGAGGAACGCCGAAAAGTAAAAGACAAAGATCAAGAGAAATATAGGGATATTCAAAGAAGCATTCGAAAGAAGATAAGACAGGCTAAAGAAGGATGGGCTCTTGAAAAATGTCGACAAATGGAAGATCTTGACAAAAAACATGACAGCTTCAACATGCATCGTAAGGTGAAAGAAGTAAGTGGTCTATATAAAACATCTATGGTCGGCCGGCTGTTGGATGAAAAGAGCAATATCATCATAGATAAAAACAAACGAATTAACACCTGGAAAAAATATATCAGCACTCTCATCAAGGATGAAAGAACTGACGCTCCAGTAATCAATGCCGATTCGGGTCCAACTATCACCGCTGCCGAAGTGCGCAAATCAGCTGAACAAATGAAGGATGGAAAAGCCCTAGGACCAGATGACCTTCATGCCGAATTTCTGAAATTGCTGGACGAGGATGGAATAAAATGGTTGACAAAAATATTTAACCATATTTACGACACCGGAGCTATTCCTAGAGACTGGTTAAAGTCTACATTTATCCCAATACCCAAAAAAGCTAGTGCAAAACAATGTGAAGACTATAGGCTACTCAGCCGCATGAGCTACCTCCTCAAATTATTTCTAAAAATAATCCATAAACGAATATATAACAAATGCGAGGGAAATATGTCAAATACACAATTTGGGTTCAGAGAAGCACTGGGAACCAGAGAGGCTTTATTTGCTATTCAGGTTCTGTTCCAGGGTTGTAGGGATGTTGGGTGTGACGTGTACGTCTGTCTGATAGATTATCAGAAAGCCTTCGATAAAGTCCAACACAATAAAATGATAGAGGTTCTAAGAACAACCGGCATTGACGAGAAGGACCTACGCCTTATAATAAATCTGTATTGGCAACAAACAGCAAGTATCATAGTGGAGGGTGATTACTCAGAGGATATAAATATAAGACGCGGTGTTAGACAGGGATGTGTTTTTATCTCCTACTCTGTTTAACATGTACTCGGAGCATATATTTAACACAGCACTAGAGAATATGGACGTTGGAGTACTAATTAATGGAGAGAGACTAAACAATATACGTTACGCGGATGATACAGTTGTGTTCGCTGATTCTCTGCAGGGTCTCCAGGAATTAATGAATCGTGTCGTTGACCTTAGCTGTAAGTACGGATTATCTCTTAATGTCAAGAAAACCAAGTGCATGGTAATTAGTAAACAACATACCCCAACTGGTAATTAATGCTAAGCAAATTGATTGATTACACATATTTAGGTGCTACAATTAATGAGCAATGGGATCACTCTTTAGAAGTAAAGTGCCGCATAGAAAAAGCAAGAGGCACTTTTGTTAAAATGGGGAATTTGTTGAAGAGCAGAGATCTTAATTTACACACTAAACAAAGACTGCTTAAATATTATGTCTGATCTGTGCTCCTTTATGGTGCCGAGTCTTGGACGTTGACAGAAGCGTCCGCAAGGAAAATTGAAGCATTTGAGATGTGGCTATACAGAAGAATTCTTAAATTTCCTGGGTTGATCACGTTTCCAACAAGTCAGTTATGGAAATGCTTCAAAAAGAGCCCAAAATAATAGACATAATTAAAACAAGAAAGTTGGAATATTTCGGACACATAATGAGAAGCCAAAAAAGATATGGTCTGCTTCAGTTGATACTCCAGGGAAAGGTTTCTGGCAGAAGAGGACCTGGAAGGCGCAGAATCTCCTGGTTGAAAAACCTAGGTTTTCCCTGTCAACACGAGGACTGTTTAGAACAGCAGACAGTAAGGTTCAAATTGCCTTGCTTGTCGCCAACATCCGAAACGGATAGACACATTCAGAAGAAGAATGGCTTATTAGGCTTATTTTCATCAGCTTCTTCTGATGTCTCAGATAATGATGAGGCGCATTGGTTGCAACATTGCCAGACTACTACGATAGTAGCGAATATTAGGATGCCTGTATATAAAGAATGTATCTTGTACACTACAATTTCTCCAATATTGTAATAAACATATTTCGATAACATGTTCTTTCCTCTTTTTATAGTGTGGTATTTCGTAATTTGTTTATTTAATTATCTAATACTACTATACTTCCCTTATAGAGTCGGCAACAGCGCCTGAGACGATGTAATAGAATGAAGCAAAACAACCGACAAACGATTAGTTTGCAAAATTACCGATAATGGCTACGGTAATTAGTGTTATTTTCTTGCATTGTTCTGAAATCGGAACTATTTATGAGCTTTTTAAGTGCGTGAAACATACCCAATAATTCGTTGTATATTTAGGTATGCAATTCACATTGTTAGGCGTATTTTTGAGTGCGTTAAAATATATATTTCTGATTTATAAACCTGTTGCTTTTATGCCAGGCCGACTTGTTTACAGAACAGTTTATACGTTTTTGTTCGTGTTTAATTGTAGTTTTTCTCTCGGTTTCGGATGGTTATGTGGTAAAATACTAAGTGTAATTATGCCTCAAAAGTGTTGTATTCCTGGCTGTAATGGAAACTATGAAAATGGGCCTAAAGTTCATGTTTTCGGTTTTCCAAAAACCGTAAATTTAGTTATGCTCTCTTAGGGAAATTTCAAACAGACCCTCTTGAAAATAGATTTGGTAAATACAGGCCAATGGCAGATGGTTTTCATATTTCTGTGCGACAGTTATATGAGACAGAGAGATTCAATCTATATTAATACTTCAGTCTCGCAGTTTTGGTCCTATTAATGTTAATAAGTACTATGAACTACCTGACTATGGCCCTGATGAAAACTTTTTCCCAAATTAAAACTTTATTGTCTCAAGTTTTAATAAATGATGATCACTTTCAGGCTACCAAATATGTATTGGCATATTTAGGTGGTTATTGTTGCTATATTACGTTAAAAAAACTAAAACGTGACTGTTGTAACAAAAAATTGATATATGACGAGCAATTTATTGTTGAAGACAACTTTGATCTCATTAATAAATTAAATCGTGGAGGACTTGTATATGTATATCCCCAAGGACAAGCTATAAACGTTGTATCTGTGACTTGCATAATCTTTAATAAGTTAATAAATGAATCTGAGGATATATTTCTAGAAGCTTATAATACTTAAACTTAATTTTAAAATATTGTATTGAACAGAAACATGTCTTATATTTCGATGGTTGCACTAATCGGAGCGCTAATCATAATGGAAAAGACGTTTTAAAAATAATTCTCAAAGGTATTTCCAATATCATCTTAAAAAATTATTTCGCTAAACCATTTAAAAAAAGAAATAAAAAAGAAAACTCGATACATTAACGACCTATACCTACCTATACTGCATAAATATTTTTTAAAACTAAACATATTTAATTTGGGACCTATTCCTTTAAAAGTATTTTCAGGGCTTGTTTTCTATAATATATATAGTTTTTATATCTAAACACTCACTTAAACCCTATGTTAGGTTCGATATTAGGTAAATAAAATTTGAAACTGCATAACATGCATACTTACATTATACATACTGTGACGAACCAAGGGCCAGCACCTGATCTAGTTAATCTTAATTCGACAATTGTTTTAAAAATTTAATTTTAATTGTTCCAAAATTAAACTAAGTCGCGAATTAAACCCAGGGAGAAAACGTTCAAATAAAATAACAAGTTTATTTTATTAACAAGAATTAAAAACGAATTGAAGTTTAACTCTCATGAAGTAATGACAGAGTCGCGAAAAAGGTGTTAATCATTATGCCTAATAAAAGTATGCAACTAACACAGCTTGGATAAAAATAGAACCACTTATCATTTAAATAAACTTTCAATAAACGGCATGGTGTTTAACTTCACACGATTCGGGATCCGATTTTAAAACACGGTGACTTATACTTTTGTTTTCAACTGCAGTAGAACGCGACACTAGATGAACTGACTAGAAAAAAGATCATCTGTGGTCAAACATTCTTACGCAGTTCCCCCCCACTTTGTTCTAAAAAGAAAGCCGTTGGTCAGGGGCGGTTCTAATTTCTAATTCCAGCGAATTAAAACGAAGGACAAAAAGTCATGACCTTACAAGGTTCAATAACCACTTGGACTTTAAACCTGCACATGTGTGACCTAATTGCCGTACCTAAACTTGGCACGAAAAATTTTGAATACTTGGATTGGAATGTAAACACTAGTTACAACTCGAATAGTTATTTTCGTCGAAAATTGGGGCATTTGCGTCACCT
The DNA here is from genome assembly GCA_016904865.1 of Pissodes strobi. Classification (NCBI taxonomy): domain Eukaryota; kingdom Metazoa; phylum Arthropoda; class Insecta; order Coleoptera; family Curculionidae; genus Pissodes; species Pissodes strobi. The sequence goes on along the minus strand of MU189296.1, from coordinate 21,894 downwards.
CACACGTGAATTTCTTGCAGGTGTACCGATTCCGGATTTTTATGGGGAACAAACACGTCCAAAATATGCTATAAAAACGCGAAATTTAGTCTTAACTGAACTTCATTTGCCGTAGGTCGTAATGGCCAATTACAAATATTAATAGAAATGTGACTTGCAATCGGTCGTAATGCTCGAAAATAGTTTGAAAAGTTCTAAAAAATAAACTTTAATTTTCTAGTCTGTACTATGGTCTTAGTTGTGACCAAACCGAAATTAGTGTCTCATAGTTTAGAGGCTAGTGGAAATAACTAAGTAATTAAGTAAATTCATGTCGTCGGTTTGAAAAGTAATGTAAAGATACGTTGTTGAACTTCGTCATCCGTCGAGGGAGAAGGTGGTCAAAACAGAAGCAATGGAGGCTAGAATGGCAGGTTCCGGGGTAACATTAAGCGTTAGACAGTAAGTTTAGTTTTAAATCATAATGTGTAGAGTGCTTGTATATTTGGAAACATTTATTGTCGCATGTCTGCGAGAATTTCACGAGTATTTCAGTAAAACAATTCAATGCTAGCGTTAGATAGTAAGTTTAGTTTTAAATCATAAGGCGTAGAGCACCTGTATATTTGGAAACATTTGTTGCTGTATGTATTCGATAATCAAAAGAGTATCCCAAAAATAATTAGCCAGCTGCAGAAGCGGTATCTTGAATTTCTAAAATTCTCTTTAAAAGCTTCAGATAATAAAATATTGGGATTACTCCTGTTTTTCAGCTTCCACTCTAAAAGAACAGCTCACCATTTTCCTTTTAAGAAAGCCAAAAATATTATGTCAAAATGTAGCGGACGTAACAGAAATGTTATTTCATTTCCATGACATGTTTGGATGCCAGTTTGAGAAACATGACCACGATACACATATGGCATGATTGACTAGTTGTCTCCTATTAATACAAGAGGAGCAGGTGTTTTTAGGTATGACGAGGCAAGACTCGAAAACAAATTGTTGTAAGTCCTTTCGTTAAATCATCAAATTCTGCAGAACTCTAGATTACCTCAATGATGTTAAGTTATTTTAATTTTTATCATCTCATAAATTCATCAAATTCTAAATGTCTATACAGTATTTAGAATCTTCTATAGTCTAACAATAAACTTTAAATGTTTATTTATAAGTTTTTAATTGTATAATTGCTGAAAATATGGTTTATGTAGGTTAATTTTGAAAAATATATTTTCCCCGGTAAGGCTCGCGCCGCGGGTTCAGCCTAAGAGCCCACAGACGTATTTTTTTCTTACCATGTAATATTAAATTGGGGAATTGTTGGGAATATAATATGTAATATGGACTTTAATGTCAATTTATAATAATTATATACAAATTTCGTGTTTACTTAAAAGGAAAGCACTAGAAAAGTCCTGTTTCGCACGAGTGCAACAATATTAATTTTTGCACTCAAAATTTGATATAAAAACTGACTTTTAACGCGATCGTATATTGTCATATATTATTATCTGGCCTTAAATAAGATAATATTAATTTCTAGAAAAGGTCATTGCCTTAATTTTTGCGTAATAGAACAAGAAATCGTCTACCTATATAAATAATGTAAAGTATTCAGGTTAAAAGTAAACATCAGAAAAGTAGACGCAAGGAGTTTGATCGGGGACATTGAACGTTAATTAGAAGAGTCAGCAAGAAAGTGTAAGTTCGCTAGTAATTAACTCGGATTGACATATTGGGCAAAATTAATAATGGCCGCAGTAAGTGGGAGGAGAAATAGTTGCGAAAATTGATGAATGTACAGGTTATCGGTTGTTTTTGGGAAGCAGGAGAAACGAATGACGTCTAAGGCATTTAAAGATCCTTTACACAAATAGTGCACTATGTAAAAATCGACCTCTCCTATTGGTCGATCCATCTCGTATTACGATATATCTGCGTGATGCAAGCGATTTCTGTCAAGAGCTCGCGTAGTGTAGAGGTTTATCCGGCTGGGTTTCACCTGGACGACCTAGGTTCGAACCCCGTTGTTATTTTTTATTTTTTTTTAAGATTATATTTCTAAACAGTTTTTTTCTTGATTTTGGGTATGTCTTGGGTTAGTTTGGGTTAGCACCTGGTTAGTTTCCTTTTCTTGAGCCCCAGCGAGCGAAGCGAGGGGAGGGCCATGCTGATCGACCAATAGGAAAGGCCGATTTTTATATACTGCACTATTTGTGTAAAGGATCTTATAATGCACGTCTAAGTATGAATGGTTAGTTAGAAAATGAAACATAGTTGAGAGTATGGTAAAAAGAGAATGATATAATCTTAAGAAAAGTGAAAATAACAGTGAGCAATAGAAATAGGCATGAATGAATGATAGGAAAAAAAAGTGAAACGGTGAAAGGAGAAGGCAGCTAGAGAGAAGTGAATCGAGAGGAAGGCACTCGAGTGTTGACGGCCGTTACGGGCAGTCGAGAGTTGGCGAATGTCCAAGTCGAAAGCTGGCGAAAGTCCAAGTCGAGAGTTGACGAAAGTCCAAGTCGGGAGTCCGATGAAAAAATAGTTGGCGTAAGTCTAACTCGCGGTTCCAGGTGGAAGTGTAAACAGAGGGTGGATAATAAGTGGAAGCCCAAGTCGATCCAGATCTAGTGGAAATCCGAAGCAGCCAAAGGCGCTCAGTAGGAGAGCCGCAACCGGTTGAGTATTGGGTATTGGGGACTTGACGCGAGGACGAGATATATAAGTTAATATTATTGTATTATAACTTGTGTATCTATTAAGTTAACACCCCTAACGCATTAAAATACCTCCGCAGCCGAGCGAGTATTAGTATTTAGGTAGTAGATCAATAAATAGTGTTTTCGGAATAACGGCGTTTTAATCGAAGGAAGTTAGACCGACCCCTTCAGGGTAAGATCCCCTTTATAGTTAACACCCCCGCAGCCTTAGCGGGACATAGTGGCGCAATAGTATTGGCACCCCCCTAGCGTGACAATATAGATAACCACATAAATAACTAGACAACTAAATACATCAAACTTACATTTCTCACTGGCACGTTGGCCACCAAATCTATATGGCTAGCCGCTTGAGCCAAGTAACTAAACATGGGAAATTTCTTCGCGGCCTCATTAAAAACATCCATTGCTTTTGTTAAAGTTATGTTGGCACCTAATATAGCTGCGTTTTCATATAGGCTGTAGTTCGTTAATTCGTTGATACTGGTTATATCAATGTAGTAGTCAGGGTAAGATGTTGGCCAAACAACTCCTAAAAATATGAAGTGTAAATATTTTAATATGTATTTATGAAATAAGTGCTAATAGTGTTTGGTGTTTGTTTTGTTAGAAGGGAAGTTTGAAATCCGAAGGGATTCGAGCAAAATAAAGACAGTTTTAACTCGTATATACTCGAGGACACATCAAGTCGATAGCACAGTTTATACCGTACCCGGGTACGGTATAAACTGTGTCGATAGGTCATATTGTAGGTGAATTTCGAATATGTAATTTTTTAACTAGCTGGTTTTTTAGATATATTTTTATTAGATTATTATATTAGACAATAACGCGTCTTGTAGAATCTTAAAATGGTCTTATGTCAATTATACAGGACCATATGAGTTCTATTTAAAACCGTTTTTTCTTTAAAGAGTGGTACAGAGGAAGCTGGCAATTCTTTAAAATATTCGAGAGTGTGTTTACATAGTTGATAGTTACGTGTACACAAACTTTTGTTTTTCATTTCTGTTTCAATGTCAAATATTTAGTTTTTTTTTCAAAATAGAGTGACATAAATCGATTTAAAATTTAAGAATTACAAGAACTTATTAATTAAAATTAAATACTTGTTCTACGACTATTATGGCTTGAATTGCGAATAAGTAACAATGTCCATTTCTCATGCCCATGAATAAGTAATCCATTACCCACGGGTTGTAGCCAAGCATCTGTTGCTAAACAATGTTCTTCATGGGGTAATCACAAAGAACGATTTTAAGCTATAAAAAATTGAGTAGTCCATGACCGCCTGTTCAAAGACCATTTTGAACACGCTTTCAAATCTAACGGCTTAATTTTGTACAATTTTACATTCCACGCCACTGTCCTCGCATTTGAAAGAAATTAAAATCCATGGCATACTACTAACGCCATCTCTTGGTTACAACGTTTATCCACTGCAGCAGGCAGTCTAGATAGATAAAAATAAAGCGTCCTCGAAATAGTCGAAATGCCTCCGATCAATCATAGGCATTTTAAGATCCTTTAGACAAATAGAGCACTATGTAAAAATCGACCATTCCTATTGGTCGATCCATCTCGTATTACAATATGTCTTCGTGATGCAATCAATTTGGGTCAAGAACTCTCATGGTCTAGAGGTTTAGATGGCTGGGTCTCACCTGGACGGCAAACCCCGTTGTTTTTTTTTATTTTTTTTAAGGTTATGTTTCTCTAAACAGTTTTTTTCTTGATTTTGGGTATGTCTTGGGTTAGCACCTGGTTAGTTAGCTCCCCGTAGCGAGCGAAGCGAGCGGAGGTCCATGCGGATCGACCAATAGGAGAGGCCGATTTTTATATAGTGCTCTATTTGTGTGAAGGATCTCATAATGCCAATCATAGCGCTTCCCGCTGTATCCCGGCGATATTACTAGCGCCATCTGTTGTAACAACGTTTACTCATCTGAACCCGCCCTCGTATCCTACGCCGAGTCGAGCAATCACAGCGCATCCTACAGGATAGCCACTTCACCCAACCTAAAACTTCCTAGCATTATAGCTAGGAAGTTTTAGGATTTTCTAGGTAGTAACTAAAATTCCGATCTTTAATAATCGAATTCAAGAAACCTAGTCAGCAGATTTCAACCGGATTTGTATTAAAATTCATAATATTAATTTAGACAACCGGTCATGCTAAGTTTTTACACAATATCTCTATAATTACATTATTGCCCTTTCTATGTCCGATTATCCTGCCAGAAGGGGCGGAGACAAAGGGCGTTAACAACTTCTTCAAGTTGATCTAGTTATCACGTTCTAGAAGTCAGTCGATCGAGTCAACTTAATAGCACGCGCAAAGGGCGCTTTTCCCGCCGGCATGGCGCCAAATCGCCATGCCGGGAAGTTTTCATGTTTTGAGACCTCATAATCACTCCAGTTCTCTACTCAAGTGAATTGTGGTATCCATCCATAGTCATCGTTGTCTCAAGTTTACTAAAGAGGTATTTATCGGCACCCTGTCTGCCATTATCCTCAAACTATTTGTGACGCTGTGTACAGGAGTCCCCATTGGTCTCATCCATGGGAAACGTTCAAAAAGGTATTTCTCACAATACAGTCTTGTCTCTAACCACAAGTAATCAAGTCTTGTATCGGGCCCCAAGTGCTTAGCAAGCACTTACCTTCTTAGGATCTGTCAAGTCACAGCTCTCCTAGATTTTCACGCCGAAAAACAACTAGTCTAGCCTTGTTTAAGGCAACTAATAGGTTTGTTCCAGCAGCGATTTCAAACGGTACAAAGCCATCTGGAGTTTGCGCATAGCAATAAAAGCGACCCTTATATGCCTATGCGCAAACTCCGGATGGCTTTGTCCCGTTTGAAATCGCTGCTAGAACAAACCTAAATTAATATTTCGCTCATTTCTTTGGAATCTTAGGATCTGTCAAGTCACAGCTCTCCTAGATTTTCACACCGAAAAACAGCTAGCCTGTCCTAGCCCTGTTTAAGGCAACTAATTAGTATACGCAGTACCATCGCTGTACTAGCGTTCCATTGTTCTTTTCCATGGTTCTCAACATTCTCTATTGGAGTATAACAGTGGGTTGCTATACTCTGGCCATATTCTCATATAAGGACTACTCGGCACTTGTCTGCCAATGTCTCCAGATCTCACAATGGTAATCCCTACGCGGATTCCAGCTTACTTATGCTACCTGCATAGCATGTTTTGTAATCATTTTTGCGTGTATAAA
>MU189296.1:0-15945 GCA_016904865.1 Pissodes strobi | reverse complement strand
TTGACATCCCCGTAGGTCCGTAACATCTCTAAAAGATCTTTCATGCTATATACTTTCTGCCAAGTAGCTTTACCAACCTTGAGTGAAAAGCTTTCTTGGGTCGGTTTGGATTTGGCCTTATTTTTGGGACACTTTTCAAAAACGGAGTTTATGTCTTCTATATCTACAACTATATACCTATCATTATTCCACAATAAAATGTGAAGTAGTTTAGTTTAAATTGTTTATTTTTTAATGTCAGAAAAACGTAATTTTCTATCGCTCAATAGACGAAGTAAAAGTTTCGCTTTAAATTGTTGAAATAGCTAAGCTGTCGAAAAAATCTTTTTTCTACTCCCGTGCGTAAAATACTCACTTTACGCACTCTGAGATTCGTATAATAGGCCTTTTTAATGTGCAGTGCGTAAAGTAAGTTATTTTACGCACTAGTGCGTAAAGTAAGTCATTTTACGCACTAGTGCGTAAAGTAAATCTGACATATTTTTGACGTTTAGGTTTTTACGCACTAGTGCGTAAAGTAATTTAATATTATTTTTGTTTTTTCATATATTTTTCGATAGTAGAAAAAAATTTGTATGCTACTCATGTGTAAAGTACCCTTTTTTTATTCATGGGATTGGCGCATTCGCTTACGACTCATGTGACAATATTCCCATTCATAAAAAAAGAGTCACTTTACACACTTGTTGCATAAATAACTATTTTCACGGCTGCGCTGTTTTATCCAATCAAAAAATGAACTAAATTTCTAAAACGATGATCTGCCATTATGGTCGTATAAAGAAACGTTGCAGATATAAAGAAAATACTCAAAAAGTTGGTAGATATACGAAAATGTGTTATAGCCAAAGTTTCCGTTTAAGTGACTTTGGATAGGGCGCCCATTTTCGCATGGACTTTCAATTTTTTTTTTAAATGTCACGCATGCTATGGATACAATTTTCACGAACTAGGAGTGGCTACTCTCCAACTAATATTTTACGGCTTTATGTCCAATAGTTTTTTCGAGAAATCCTTAGTATGGACTTCATACTAATCCAGACTCGTGCTCATACGAACTGTATCGTTATTTTCACATGCGGGAACTATAGCTCCGAATTAGGAAAACTTGTGAATCTTTGAAACGCCCTGTATATAGGTAGTACGTACCTTTGTCGGACGCCAAATTATAGAAAGCTTGCATAATGGGTCGATAACCAGTACATCTACATATATTTCCACCGAAAGAATTCTCAATTTCCGTTTTAGTTTTGGGACCAGATTCAAGCAAGGCGTACATATTCATCACCATGCCAGGAGAGCAGAATCTAAAACAAATCATTAGGAGTGTTTGTAAATGTTGCACTAGTGTAAAGGGTCACCATTCTTATTTAAACCTCCATTTAAAACCAAAACGAAAGGTAAATAAAAAAAAATTGAGCGAGTCTGCTACTACTCGAGACACTGATGTGTAAACATATCCAATGCCACCTAAGGCCGCGTGACGCCTGAATATAGGCAACCACTTATTTGGAATTAGTTGCCTATATTCTAGCCTTAGAAAGAGAAGCTTAATTACACTAACGGTTACAGACAACCTGCAATACACATTCCCGTCACAGATGCCGCCTGACGTGTGTTGTTTAATGTTTACCTTTGTAACGTTTGCATTAGAATGTCTTACATTACACTTCACGCATAGCTCTCCACTCGCTTCGCTCGCTACAGGAGCGCAACGAGATCAAAACTAACCCAAGACACGCCTAAAATCAAGAAAAAAACTTTTTGCAAATATAACCTCAAGAAAATAAAAAAAACACCATCGGGAAGCGAACGCGGGCCGCCGAATCAGAGGTCTAGCATATTTACTATTGAACCACCAGAACACTTGTAAGCAATTCATCGACATAGGTAAAATAGGAACGCAATCTAACGAAAACACCCGATGCCTTCCGACAAGTCGGTAATGTATTTTGCAAGCTGTCTTCATCCGCTAGTGGTTTTACAAGGAAGCGCTGAAGTAGACTGCGCATGGTTATGGTGTCACATCCGGGTTTCACACTTCCGTCCATTTTCACGAGATTTACTCTCATACCGCCGCGTAAGATGTTTACACATCTACAAAACGCGTGTGTGCTAAGATCACAGGACTAAGTGAAAATTTGAATAATGCCAGATTAATTTTATGAATTACAAGCATGTTTTGAGGTTCTATATTTTGAAATTACTTGCCACAACTTCGATGTAAAATTTTGCCTTGAAATCTCCCATAAAATCAGCAGAAACCGGTGCGATATGCGCTTTTGCGTTTTCGAATAATGTAGCGAATGATCTTTTCATATAGTGGCCGGTGTATAACTCAGGGTATTGTAGACACCGGTATACGAAGGCATTTTTGATGGTATTTTTGACAAAGTGTGTATTCCAACGCATTGTGTCGTACACTGTAACGTTGTAAAGGTTACAAAATCCAGTAGTGCGATTTTCCCTTTTACTGGTCGATTTGCGTTATCGATACTCACTCTACTTTACTTCTCGCCACCTTACTTCCGGTTCTCCGAGTCGCTCGAAAGATGAATCCGTTTGGAGCGCCACTTGACAGATGTGGAATATATTCTTTTTTGGGGGAATTGGCAGCCCTTCTCGTCCTGACGCTCAAAGCGTTCAAACAGAGAAAAGCGACCCATTTGGTATCTAAAATTATCGTTGTTATTTTTGACCATCAGGTCTAAAATTACCGTCTGCTTTTGTAGTGAAATTAATCGGCAAACGTACTACCAGTTATCCTAGTAATTATCGGCCATATCGTTTGATACCGATAAAGGTGTTTAGAAACTAGTGTGGTTACCCTTCCTATGAAAAAAGGTTTGCTACATGTTAGTGTGTCTATATTGAAAAGTGAAAATTATTTATAATTTGATTAGGGACCTTCCGTGAGGGGACAGTTTGCCTTCCTTTGGGGCTGACGTCCGTCAGCGGCCTATCTATACCGACCTAGCGAGCTCCTGGTGTCATTTAGCCATACCGATGCCTTTTGTGAAGGTGATACGACCACATGGTCGAGATGTATCTACGTAGGAAACGCCAGTATCTGCAAATCTACTAGATACAAGTAAAATCTAATTTGTTTCTCATTACCGACCTATCAATATTATCGTTATATATCATTTTGATTAATGAATTACCGTTAAACGACTGAAGGTCGTTTGCTGTTTATATCGTTTATATTATCGTTATTTTCTCGTTTTCGTTTACTGATCTTGCCGTTCTGCTTATCTAACTTACCTTTAAATAATTTAGGTTATCTATTATTGTATATCATATATATTACCGTGGCTGACAGCTTTTGTTTAATGAGTTTACTGTTAAAGGCCAGTAGTAGGTCGTCTACTTCTCGTTTTTGTTTAATGTGCTTACCGTTCTTGCTTATCGAGCTTACCGAAAACTTTAGGTTATATTTTATCGGGTATCATATCTATGCCTGTATCTTACCAATATTTTTTTAGAGATATTTATTTTTACTGTAATTATCATACCTGATATCATCTCGAGTAAGGAGTTTATTTTGCTAATGTCAGAATAGTTAATTGATTTATTTTTACCGTAATTAAGTTCATCGAATATGCCTTTACAGTAGTAGGTAATCTCTTATCGTACGAGTATATCATACCTACTGTTGGGGAAACACCCCAGCAATTGTATTAACTTATCGTTTTCCATCATATAGTTTGGTGCCATCACCCTGTATGTTCGTAGAATGAATGAGCCATAATTAAACTCCGAATAAATTTATTTTGCCAGAAGTAAACAGCAATTTGTGCATTTAAAACATTGTATTTCAGGTATCTCTTAGTCCGAACCTGGGTTGTCGGTAGAATAGATTCCGTTATATGAAACAATCGCTGGAAAGCAAGTTGTCACTCTCTGTCAAATTAAACATATCTTCGTCTCCGTCAATGTTGTGTAAACAACAATAATATGTCACATAAAGAAAGAGCATTTTTTACCCTCTCAAATACGATAATGGGCTCGTCCACGCCATTCCCGCTTTTCTATCAACTTTTAGAGAAATTAGTTTTAGTGCCTTACAAACACTCAGCCGTGACGCATCCATCTAGTCATCGCTCTGCTTGAATTTGGCGCCAATAGCACCTGCCTAGTCGTAGTCATGTTTGGCGCCAAGATATTTAGTCATTTTTCTCATAACATCTACTAAGTTGTAGCTCTGTTCTCAGTTTATAGTTTAGTAACGTTTAGTTGAAAAAGTCGAAGAACGAAGTAATAAAGTGCAATACAATCGTTCGCTCTTAAAGTATCTACCTAGTCATAGCTCTGGTTGGCGCCAAGATATTGGGCTATTTTCTCATTTTGTTTGCACAGATATTTAGAAAATATCTGTTGTACTCTGTTCTCCTTGTCCAAGCTTGGATAAGGAACTCTCTTGAGCGTTTTATCCATTTTCTCAAGAAAGAAAACATGATAGCGTCTCTTGTCTCTCCTGTTGCCCTTTGAAGAAGGTAAAATGGCGGTTGGAGAATTGTAGTAAGATAAGAAGTAAGATAAATCTGTTCCTGTATTCAAGATTCGAATCAAGTTTAGAAGTCTTATATCTCTGGTGAAATTAAGTTGAGATAATTATAGAAGAAAAAGAGTAACACGTGAAACGAAGAAGTAGTTAGTTGAAATATAAGATAGATTAATTAAACTCAGTAAAGCATGGAGTTCATTTTAAATTAAATAATCAAGAAGTTTTGTTCGATATTAGATATTTACTCATAGTTGTACAGTATTTAGTTTCATGTGTGAAAGGATGAATGCACGAAAGTAGTAGTTTTATATACATTGATCATATTTCATCCAAATTAAATCTTGCTGTTAAAGTACATACGTAATAAAAATATATGTTTCAATTCACACCCTATGAATACAACCCCACCAACCACCCCTCCTTTGTGATCATAAATGATTAAAGAATTAATTGTTTATATCGACCATCTACTGTCGTTATAGTTTACCGTAATTAAGCTATTGAAATTATCCTTGGATAGCTTTAAGTAATTTATTATCTTTGTCGATTATTTAATTTTGACTATCCTCATCATCGATATAGTATTACCTTAAATGGTAAATATCTCGATAATGATTTCGTGATTATCTGAATTACTTGTGTATTACCCTTTCCGACCTGAACACTGAGTTTTTACTGTAATTAGCTGTTCGCCTTATTACAGTGAACGAGTTTTACTAAGCTGCAATTTACAACTTTAAGTTTTCGCCTTAAAACCAGAATCGAACTAAGCTCAATTCGTTTTAACCGTATATGCATACCTACTAGATCTATATATATTTATATAATTGGTTATTTCATTGATTTATTATTCCTTAATTGACTTCTTATTGATATATCGCTGCCACGAGATTCATTTAGTTTAGTTTGGTTTAGTACTCACTTCCTTTATAACTGCTTTAATTATGCTTCTATTATGCGGGAGTTTGCATATATGCAAACTCCCGCATAATTACAGCTGTTTCCATTGTCAAAAATTCACCGCCAGGTGATTCTTTCAAAAACCGGTTAATATCATCGCGTTCAAGAGTCAAGAGTGTTTGATTTTCTTTGATTTGTGACCTCTTGCCTTGCTCTTCAAAAAGCTTAAAAGTTCCAGAAAATTAGAGATATCAATGGTTTTGTAAAGCTGGGGAGTTGACATAAGCCTTAAGCATTGAATACTGTGTAATTCAAAAAAGTAGGGAAGCAAAACACTTTCATTTATACCATTAACGTGCGTAACTTTTATCCAGTCTTCAAACGCCTTGAATTATTTATCGTGAACGCCACGAGATTTTTCCGGTAAAATTTTCAAAGTAGCCGTCTCTGCATTGCCAATTATTTTTGGGTAACAGTTTACTATCCGAAGGCATGCTAATTTTTGAAATTCTTGGGGTAATGGTCTATTTTAGGTGGTTAAAAATATTGAATTTACAAAGAATCCATTGGCGGAGGTCGCAAATTTAAAGTTTCAGTGAAAATATTGGGCCATAAAGTGAAACAGTGGATACTAAATTACCCATGGCTGCTAGTTTTTTTTTATCCTGGAAAAACGACCACAAACTAGCGCTATCTAATTTAAATTGACTCAAACTAATTGAAATTATTTCCCCCAACTAAAAATTGATTTGGTCCAGCCTTGCACAAAGTAAGGCTTGCTTAAACAAATCCAAACTAATCCAAACTGACCGACATGCTTTCGTCCAGGCTTGTGTGAAGTAAGGCTTGCGCTTAGTGGATAGTACCGTAAAAGAGGACGAATCGAAATTATAAGGTAAATAGGAACGAAAATCGGTAAAATGTTTTAAACATTTATTATGTTTTTGGGCTCGGTCTACAAAATCGCACCAGCTGTGACAATAACCAGAAATGCCTGTTCTTTCGATTGGGAAACATTGAAAGGTTAATCAACTGTCACTTCATCAATTGTCAGCTGTCAAAAATCAGCTGTTAGAAACACGGTGTTTTTTTTTCAATGAACATTATTATTTAGTTCATTGGTTATGTTAGTAAAAACACTTTGACAAATTAACATGCAAAATGTAAGTCAAATCACTTGAAATTTGGTACACTGGTAGTTCAATTGGTCCTATTTGATAGTATGATTTTAGTTTTAAAAAATAATTGTTATTTTAAGACATCGATTTGTTTTAGTAAAAAGTGCATACTTTTAGGTATACAGGGGCGAATATGAACACACCATTATGAGAACATATGAAAGCCAAAGTCGCAAATAAAATAAGAAACAACACAACAAGGAAAAAATAGCTCAAGCTGTGGCATCTTTAAGACATCATAATTTGTTATGCAGAGAGGCATCAACCAAGAGGTATAATATTCCAGCCACAGTTATCTTTAGGTATCCCAAGGGCTATGTAAAAAACAGTCAAGGTGGCCAGACTGTTCTCAGAGAAGACAAGGAATGTGCACTGATTGAAAAAGTAAACAATTGTTCGGAATGGGGTCACCCAATAGACCCATATGATTTAAGGCTGATTATTAAAAACTATTTAGACGCACTAGAAAGAGTGGAACGGTGCTTCGAAAACAACTCGCCCGGTCCAGACTTCATTACAACTTTTTGATGAGAAACAGGGCTCGTAATTCCTTTCGATTCTGTGAAAATATAAAAAGAGCCAGGGCAAATGTTTCCCATAACATTGATGATCAATATTTTAACAACCTGTCTGCGAGATATCCCAGCTAGCAATATTATTAACTATGATGAGACAAATTTAGCTGATGATGTTGGTAAGTTTTAAAATCTAAAAATAAAAAAATCCCATTTCACAGGAAATATTCTTTTAGGAAAAAGAAAAATCATCAGACGCAGGGGATGTAAACACCCGGAAAGAGTGATCAATACACCAAAAACGTATACGTCTATAATGTTTGCTGCCTCTAGTGAAGGCAAATTAATGCCACTTACACATAATTTATTCTTCCTGGGGAGTAGGTCTTCGAGGAACCCGATATAATCGGACTGCGTCAGTATGGTTCGGTTTGAACACTTTTGAAGACTGGGTGCACATGGTTGCCTTTCCATATTTAAACAAACTCTAGGGGCGTACAATTCTATAGACCTTCTAAAATCTTTAATAAAAGATAACCTAGAAATGATCTCTCTCCGAGCGAATTCAACGCATTTAACTCAACCACTGGATTTAGCATTCTTTAGGCTTCTCAAGATTGCTTGGAGCTAAATTTTGTTGAACCGGAAGAAAATTGATGGGAGGAAGGAAGCTTCAATTCCCAAGCCAGTAACATTTTTAAAACAACTAGCCGATTCTAGAACTCCAAATGCCTCCAAGAACATCCTTTCAGGGTTTAAAAAAGCAGGCATTAGCCTTTAAATAGAGAAGAGGTCTTAAACTGTTTGCCCCCAGACCATACGATGGGAGAAGGTGAAGTAGAAGCTGTGAATGACTCTTCTACAGATGCAGAAACACCAGACCTCGAGCATCAAAATTAAATGTAGCTCCAGGAAGGACTTTTTGAGAAAAACACCGGCGTCGCCGATTATCAAGCGGCAAATTATCGAGAGCCCACTGTATTATTTTAGAAAAGTGCACGAACAAGGTGGTAGTATTAGAAAATTAAATAAATAAATTACGAAATGCCGCATTATGAAAAGAGGAAAGAACATCTTATGGAAATATGTTATTTCAAATATTGGAGAAATTGTAATGTAATCGTAGTATGGTAGTACTCTGGCAATGTTGCAACCGATTAAGCCTCTATCGCGATTACCCTTCCACCGGCAAGCCCCCGCCTACATCTTCACTCCAAATAGCAAAGGCCTACATGCATGACGTCACGAGCTAAAATTTTGTGAGCACTTTGTCCTTTTGTAGAGGTGTTATAAGTTCGAATTTACAATTATTTTTTAATCCAACTCTTAGTTATTATAAAAACATTATTTTTAATAGAATTATCCTTACCCACACTGGGTTCCATTGTTATCAGCCAACACCTGCTGGATTTGGTGGAAACCTATCAATGAGTTGCCGATGCCTTCAACGCTGTGAATGTTCCAACCATTGCAAGAATGTATTGATACCAAACACTAAAAGATATATGAAATAAATTTAAAGTTGACAACTATTACTATTTTAGGGAACTAACGTATGCAGGTTTTCAAACACACAATTAAAATTAGGTTAGTGGTTGTGGTGGTCCTTTGCGTGTGAGTTTCGCTGGACGGCATTCACCCAGAAACGACCACTGACCGGGCTTAGCTAGAGCTGCGGCGACCCTTCGAGACAGGTTACACCCTTGCTGGACGGTGGCAGTGTTGTTCTTCTATTACAATTGTAATAAATCTATTACATTCCCAAAAAATCTATTACCCTATTACAAATGGCATGTAATCTATTACATTTTTATTTAATGCGAGGAAACGAAGAAAACATGAAAAATGTAAAATATAATGAAACATTTAAAAAAATGTCAAAATAAAACAAAATTATCAGACAAACTAACAAATAATAGCTGCCGACATCTATGGACCAACTACGACCATAGAGGATAGAGGGACAACACTTGAAATTTCTATTAGATACAGTTAACTGAAAATCTGTTACAATTTACAGATACGACATCTAATACATGGACGGTGCACTTGTAGTGGAATCTTCAGTATGAACATTCCGAACTTTCACAACAAAAAAAAAAGTATTCAATTCAGGCATATAGTGCTTTATTGACAGTTCTACAGATAGCTACAATTTTAATCAATGCGAACATGCCTCTATCTAATGAGGATAAAGTTGAAATTGTTTTGATTGTGCGAAATACATACAAAACACACCAAGAGGCTGCAACAGAGTTTAATGCTACTCATCCTGGAAGTGAAAATATTAGCCACGTAACCGTGGGCAAGGTTATGAATAAATTCCAGTCCTGTTCACCAATATTTTTAAGTTTCAACTGGCTATGGCACAAGAAAATGATGGAAACATTGACGAAGATGAGCTCGATGTATTGCTGCAGGTTACAGAGAAACTCAAAAAAAAGTTTGAGACCAAAGTCCATGATCTAGGCTACTCAACTAAATTTATCAGAACTGTTTTGAAGAAACACAAATACTAGCATTTTAAACCAAAATTTATTCACACTTTGTTTCCTAAGATCATGGATAAACGATTTGACTTTTGTCACTGGAAAACTTCTTGTGGAGCACTTCTCTCATAGAACCTCTTCTCTGCCGTGTTTGGCATGGTTTATTAAGTCTATTTATAAGCTTCCTCCCGCTAATGTTGGGGTAGTATTAATACCTTCCGAAAACCAAGGAGATTCCGGAGAGGTATTCGGAAGACGTGGTCCAACAGGCGGAGTAATCTATATCTAGATGGACCTTAAAAAACGTACTTTGTATACGAGTATCGCGATACAAGAAACGTCGGCTAGTATAATGTAGACAATCCTAAATTTTTCAGATTCGTGCTGATACATAAGTCTGAATTGATCAGAGTATTACGCTTTACGGTAGCAACAGTATAAAGAGTAGATAACGATTTGCGAAAACCAAACTGAACATTGTTAGATAATGTTCTAAAACCGTTTAACCGTTAGTTACTTTGATGATGTTCCTATGAAAAACATAATTATTGAGAGCCAATTTATTAACAAGCAAAGAAAATACTTAACAGAATTCACTGCAAACACCACTTTTTCTTTATTGTCGTTTATTTTTTCCACTGCGACTATGCAAGAACCACAGCCTCCTTCCATGCACATGCGCTTGGTGCCCGTCAAATGGAGTTTTTCCCTTAAATAGCTGTTCAGACTTGTCCCTGACGTTACATCTTCTGCTTTAACTAAAATATCGTAATAAATATATTAACAAAGAGTAATTATTGTTTAAAAAAAAATTAGAGTTTATTATACATGTACAAGGAGGAAAAAAGAACATACATTTTAACGGAAAGTTTGCAAATATATCCCTCCTACCAAAAGACCTCTATACAAAAACATGAAATTTTACGATTTTGGACCCTGCCTTTCGTATCCATCGATTTGTATCCGTCTACGCTACTAAATGGTATCCGGAAAATTGTTCG
Organism: Pissodes strobi; assembly: GCA_016904865.1. Classification (NCBI taxonomy): domain Eukaryota; kingdom Metazoa; phylum Arthropoda; class Insecta; order Coleoptera; family Curculionidae; genus Pissodes; species Pissodes strobi. Next base: position 5,355 of record MU189296.1, on the reverse strand, counting down.
AAAACAATTTAATGAAAGATAAGTGCTCGAAAGCAAATTTAATTACTGAATAGAAGATTGCACTGAAACTGAAAACTTATCGAAAAGACAATATTCCCAATAATAATTTTCCGAATAGGAACATGACCTGATATTTTTTTTGTGGCCAGTTATATAAATATAATATATACAATTTTATATAAATATATAAAAATATCAATTGAAAGAAGAAAGCGTGCGTAAGCATCCTTTTCTTTTTATGATTGGGTTTGTTTGGATCAGTCTGACTTAGCTTGGCTTAGTTTGGGTTCGTATTTTCGTATTTGGTCCACGTGAGTGCGCTCAGATCGGGCCCATTGGTCTATTGTGGCTCACATCTGTGGTTTCCACTAGATCAGAGGCTCAATCGATTAGCTTTCTGGAGTGGATAGTTTCCAAATCTATAAGTGTCATTTGAGAATTTCCAAATACTGTTTGTCTGGTTCATTCCATTGTTGGACAGTGACATAAAACATACTCCATTGTTTCTACGTCCTCCAATAACAAGCGGCATCCAGTTTTTCCGGAAAGCCCTATCTTGTTCATGTCTGCTTCTTAGCCGACAATGGCCAGTGTACAGGGTGTCCCAAATTCGAGCCTCATCATTGGGATCTCGGAAACTAGAAGAGATACGAGGTCGATTAAATGTAGGCAAAGTTGCGCAATTTGACGCTGATCAAAATGCCACCTTACAAATTTAAAAATTCCGAAGATTTTTGGAAAAACCAAATACTCGCTATTTCATTTTTATTTTTGTATGACTCTATTCTCCTCATTACTCCGCTTTCAAGCGGACGTTTTGTCTTTGAGCTGCCATCATCAACTTTGTTTTTTTAAATACGGCTCTGGATTTTTTATTACGGATTTTAAGAGCTTCTAAGGTCCCAAAACCAATAATGTATCGCACTTATTCGAAAAATTCATATTAGTGACATTTTCCATAAGAACTCATGTGTTAGAGAGAGACCGAAAATAGGTTTTTAATAGGATTAAAAACAATAATCTTTTTGTACGCATTAACGCTTTGCATAAAGAAAGCTTAAAAACTAACATAAGAAGTGGTTAATAAATAATACAATTATTAAAGTGTCAACCCTCAAACCATAGGCTCTAGGCTATATATATTTTTAGCAATTTACCCAAGTAAATAGTTGTGTGGGATTAGATTTGGAACAAACAATAAATCACATTCTCCAAAAATCTTCGGAGGTGTTCGGAATTTTTATACTTGTAAGGTTGCATTTTGATCAGCATCAAATCGCGCAACTTTGCCTCCACCTCCATTTAACCGACCTCGTATCTCTTCTAGTTTTCGAGATCCCAATGATGAGGCTCGAATTTGTACATGCTAACTACAGCCTGTACCTACTGCTGGCCAAGTTAATGAAGTTGTCTAGTTCTCACTCCTGATGGCAGATTCACTGCCATCTGTGAGTGAGTTAAGCCCGGTAACTATCTCCATGTGTCTATAAATTGCTGTTGTGTCCACCTGGAGAAGGCTTCTTTAGCTGTGTTGTAAGCTATTCCCAGTACTGGTTCTGCTCCTATGAAGGTCGTTGCGGCCGCCTGCTTCGCAAGAGCATCCGATATTTCGTGGCCATCATGTCCTGTATGTCCAGATATCCAGATCAGTGTAAGTTTATTTTCTCTACCTCAGTTTGGTGAGTAGTTCCTGGCAGTTCCGTATTGCCTTGGATGAAAAACGGCTAGATTCAAGAGCTTTCAAAGCCGCTTAACTGTCCAAGAATATTTTGATTGACTTGCCTTTCCAGTTTCTAACTATGAGCCACAGTGCAGGCATATCAATGGCGTGAATTTCAGCCTGAAATGATTGCGTTTGCCTAGGCAATACTTAAGCTCATCCTTACCATTTTCATTCCATGCAGTGGTTCATGTACCATCATTGGTCTTGCAGCCGTTAGTGAACATTTTCTGTTGTTCTCCGATGTTCCAAGTTTCCTGCCCACTCGCCCCTCTCTGGTAGGACGTCATAGGTATGATAATAGTTAGTTTTGGTAGACATAACATCTCCCCATCTCCCCATCTCCCCACTCTCTCCCGTTCATTAGTGTTTTGCAGCTTGTTGGGCACTATGCTGATCGCCTGCATGATTTTTTGTTTGCCAAAACCAATATTGTGTCCTTTATATCAGACCGACTTTTTAATATTTCTCTCAACAATATTTCTATTGCGCATAGTCAGAGTTACACCTGGTGAGCTGGGAAAGTCCATGGGAAATAGTATATTATCTTATATGGAGGAAAAGTGATACTTTTCATGGCGCGCTCGTGTTTAACAGCCGAACGGAGTGAGGCTGGTAATAGAGAGCAAGCCATGAAAAGTAACTTTTCCTCCAAATAAAATATGCTGTTTTTTCTTCAAATGTCGACAAATTAATCCAAAAAGTCTCTTTTTAATAGTAATAATAATTATTATTAAAGATAAGTGGGTTCGCAAGGCGGCTTAGACCGGTGCGATGTCGGTGAATAGGCTCAGGTTGTCGCTATAGTAATGTAACATAAAGCTGTCAGTGGACACTGTCAAAAAAAAAACGAAACTTCACTGCCGCCTACACAGTCGAGTAATGACGGATTTACTGACGTTTGAAGAAAAAAATGTTTATTATGCCCTTGTGGAATCTAGTATGAGATATAGAATTTGCTTCTGGGGATTGTGTAGCCAGTATCTGTTTAATTCAATATTTTTAATTCAAAAACGTGCTATTAGTTATTTATGAGGCGCTAGTAGTAGAGATTATTTTCGACCTCTAAGGGCGATCCTAACCAACCACAAAGTTATACACCAATTTCTCTGTTGCCCATAGTCTCAAAAATATTGGAAAAAAGCATTTCAAATCAAATAGTGAAGATCTTTGAGGAAAATAACCTCTTTACTTCCTGTCAGTTGTCCAGATTCCAAGACAGTTACGAACAATGTATAACTATTTTGTTTTATTAAACTTCATTTGGATAGAACAAAAAAATGTTATAATTACTATTTAAGTACCTTAACACGAAATTACTACTTAAAAACAGCAACTAAACAACAAACAAGTAAAACATGCTAAATTATGTAATTAATACATTCCATAGCTATAGGTAAAAAAAATTCTACTACGATAGTATTTTCTCTGCTATAGGGTAAGTGGAGGCGAGATGGACCACATTTTGGAAATCAAAATATAACTCTTTATTGGAAAATGTTTCATTAATATAAAAATAGAAGTTCGCAAATACATTCTTTGGCACACATTTGATAGAAAACAAACTATATATATTTCATTATTGATCAAAAATAAAAAATAAAAGTAGAACTCTGCAAAAGTCCATCTCTCCTCTATAGCGTAGGAGAGATGGACCGTGCCTATGAGGAGAGATGGACAAGCATTCATTTAAACCTGCTTTTGCCTAGCGCTGTGTTTCCGCACGAGAGACAAAAATTTACTTTGACTTTATCTAATCTTATTTTTTCTTGGTGACATGGTGACTCTGTAGTCCTCTTTGCATCCACCACACTCGTTATCATAGTCTTCTAATTCCTCCTCAGTTTCTTGTTTGTCATTTAGGACAACTTCTTGTTCCCCCTCTGACTTGTTGTTAAAACAAGGACGCTTTCCATTAGTTTTGCCAGTGTTTCTTCTCGTTTGTTTCTTCTGCATTTTTCTTTGTTCTTTTTCTTGCCTAGATTGAGTCATTTGTATTTTTTCTCTAAATTCTCCGTTGAATTTAATAGAGCTGCAACTCCTTTGACACGTTTTCTGACATTTAACACAGTTTCTGCTATGGGCAATATAGCATCCAGCATCTTTTCAGGTATTTCCTGTTCATCAGCGGGTTCTTCTTCCACGCATGTTTTACATGTACTTGCCCCTACTTGATCCATGGCGTTTCCAATTAGTTCTTCTGCTACATCTTGCGGAATGTATTTTGCAGCATTTGACACTGAATTGTGTATGAATGCAAAATCTGGAAGCACTGTAAGGGTTGAATGGGACTATTCCAGTTACACGAAATGATGATACTGTGTTTTCAATGGCTGCTGCTTTGTTCCATGATTCACATAATAATAATTTTCCAAATTGCAGCCTACTTAGTTTACGAGAAGCGTTATATTTTACGAAACGGTGGCTTGTAGGCATTGTAATAATGAGTCTTTAAAGATTTAAAAAACGCTCGATCCAACGAACGGTTGTAAATGGTGTGTCGTGTGTGCCGGCAAACATTAGAATAATGTCATGTTGGTCAGCATATTCAAGCATTTCCAAATTGGTTGTATGTGAAATGTGTCCATTCAATATTAAAACAAGCAACCTTTCCGGGATTTTTTTTTGGAACGAAGTGTGTTTGTAGCAAATAGAATAATATGTCACAGTTAACGTAGGAGGATTTTTCCGACACATAAATGGCCGAGCCTGGAGGCATCCCATCCATGAATTCGTCCTTCTTGTTCTTTCCTTTAAATATGGAAGAAGACTGGGCATTACAGCATGCCAGTACACTTATTGTTTTGCCCTTCTCACCAGAGCTAATTAAAGACACAGATTTCGACCCCTTTTCAGCTAGAACATTACCAGCCCTAGTATTAAGTTGGATGCCAGTTTCGTGGGCATTATGCACATTCCCCGGGTTTCCATGAAGACCATTTTCTGTTAAAATTAGGTCTAATAAGTTATAGTAACCATCCACTAGGTCCCTAGACATGGCCACACTTCGTGCAACTGATACATTTTCGTCTTTCCGAATAACAATATCAGGACTACAACCATCTATTATAACCAGCTTTTTCTGAAAATAAAACTTGCCGTAAGACTTCTACCATTATTAAGGCAACCATAATACTACCACATTCTTTATTAAATTTATGCTGAATTTCCATTTTCTTCATCAATTTGTATGCCATTATGCGTACCTCATCTCTGGTAGGAGCAAAACGATTTTTTTGTAACTTCTTTGCATGAACAGCAAATTTTCTTTCTGCCTCTTCAACAAGACACGAATCTGGTCCCAATCTATTCCTTTTTTGAAAATTATTGGCCTTGATTCTTCTTAATAATGTGGTCTTACGAATATTGAAGGTACGCGACGCTTCATTAATCCCCATTACACCTGCATTTACTGCACAAAATGCTTGTTGTAAACCAGCTTCTGCCCATTTGCCTCTAGGATGAGCCCCTTGTTTTCTTTTATACACGTTAGACATCTTATAGGCAAACTGAAAAATAAAATTACATGATGGACCATCTGTCCTCCACACATACGGTCCATCTCACAGTGTATTTTTGTTGGGTACAATATTCCATCCATCCTTTTTCAGGCCATACACGTTCTTTAAGCATAC
>MU189295.1:48107-76937 GCA_016904865.1 Pissodes strobi | reverse complement strand
CAAATTTTAATTGAATAATAAAATATCTCTTTGATGTTTTCAGTTATAAATTAAGGGCTGCCAGTTATTGTAGGTATAAAATAACGCCACTTTTTGAATTATAATAAAGTTCCCGATTTTTAAGGTTTTCATTAGTTTCCTTTACTTTATCTTCAAGTTTCACATGGCCTATAATTTAGCTAATATTTATTGTTACTTTGTACCTCTTTTTAATTTTAATTAGGTACTCCTTCCCATTTTTTCAAATTTGGTTATTAAAAATGGTCTTAGAATTCGAAAAAGTCGTAAAATGTGCAATGAAATTTATAAGATATCGAATATATCGAAAATGTAGATTCAAAAATACATGGTACTACAAATTCATGTGCACGCATGAGGCACTCGAAAACAATAAGAAATAAAGAATTGGTTAAATGGGGGGTAAAGTTGTGGATCCAGTAATTATATATAATAATAAGAAAGTCGTTAAAAATATATTTGCTTCCAAGATTTTTTCGAAAGGATATGAGATCTTCAAAAAAAAAATCCGACTTTATTTGAATCGATACGATGAGATAAAGTTCACTTTCTGATTGCCGGTTTATAAATTTTACGAAAAGATTCGGACATTTTGGATCCGGCGATATTACAAATCAATAAATTAAATTAATTTTTTCAAGCAATTGTTTAAGTTTCTTTAATTGTTGAATATATGTTGAGCTCGTATTTGTTTCTTATTTTATTCGACCCGAACTTGAAGCTCTGCGAAAAATCGTTTTCTTTTTGGTAACATTGATTTACTTTTGTGACAAAGTTTGTTATCACATTGAATTGAGTTTTTGTGATGCGTTAATCAAATTTTAAGTTAATAAAATATACCTTTGATGTATTTAGTTTCATCATAGCAGTCGCTATGCCAGTTATTGTAGATATAAAATAACGCCACTGTAAATTATAATAAAGTTCCCGATTCTCATGGTTTTCATTAATGTTTCCTATTTTATCTTTAAGTTTCACATGACCTTCTTTAATTTCTTCTTTGGTGTCTTCCAGTTATTGTGTATTATTGTTTTATTCCTCTTTTTCATTTTAATCAGGTATTCCTTCCTAGTTTTTCCAATGTCAACATTAAAAAATTGGTATATTCTGGCCAATTAAATTTATAAGATATCGAATATATCGAAAATGTAGATTCAAAAATACCTGGTAGGACAAATTCGTGTGCACGCATGAGGATCTCGAAAACGGTAAAAAATAAAGAATTTGTTAAATTGTGGTAAAACTGAAAATCCAGTAGTTGATATAATGTTAACAAAGTCTTAAAAAATATATTTGCTTGAAAAGAACTGAGATCTTAAAAAAATATTTTTTTCCGGCCTTATTTGAGCAGATATGACGAAATAAAGTTCACTTTACGATTATCGGTTTTTGAATTCTAAGAAAATATTCTGAGATTTTGAATCCGTCGGTATTTCAAATCGATAAATTAAATGAATTATTTCAAGTAATCGTTTAAGCTTCTTCAATTATTGCATTCACATATTGAGCTCGTACTTGTTTCGTTATTTTATTCTACCCGATCTTAGAGTTTTTTGCGGAAAATTGTTTTCTCTTTTTGTGTCGTTGATTTACTTTTGTGACAAAGTTTGTTATCACATTAAAACGAGCTTTTGTGATGCGTTAATCAAATTTTAAGTGAATAAAATATATCTTTGATATTTTTATGTTCATCGTAGCAGTCACTACGTGATATCTTTAATTATTATTCTAAGGAAAAAATGTCCATGAACTTATTATATTAATTAAACTTCATATATATGCATCCTAGAAATTGTCCAAGAATACCCTCTATATCTCTTCCCACATTCGTGATATATATCGAAAAAAATCCTAAGACTTTTTGAGAATAAATATACCCGTATAAATTGCCAATATAAAAAAAAATCATATTTAATTTTTACCACAATGGTAACATAATGATACAACGAACATTGTTAGAAAATGTCCTACGTTCTTTCCCACCCTGTATTATTGCTTCTAAGCAGTCTACGATAATTTATAATTTCAGTTCAAAGGCCGATGAAACGCTTTGCCAAATCTATTTCGTTTTTAAAAAACAGTTAATATTAGATCTAAGGAAAGATCTCGCCTGTAACGATTCATCTGACACAGCAGGATTTGAAGTAAATATTTTCGAGAACGCAAAGAGCATACACATAGCATAAAGGGCCTTAATTTTATTTTTATATAAGTTTATTTTTACTAAGATGGTCAAAGAGAAGAATGGAAAATGCAATTCCAATGCTCATCTTTAATTAATTGGAAAACGAAAGTGGCCATGGGCGTAGATAGGTTTATGTTTCTGTCTCAGGGGGGCGAACCGTACACAAGGCCACAGTGGTACGCAGAGGAGGAGGTTAATTTTGGGGGTGCTACGCCCAATTTTCACCCAAAAGTCGTTAAAACCGTTAAAAAAAACAAGGATTCGGCACCCTCTTAAATGAATAGTACCTATGTTGCAAAATGAGTCGGTTAATACTGAGGTGTAAAAGCATGTAACGCTCAAAGCAGTCTACGCATGTAGCGCTCAAAGCTGTCTACGTTCGGCTATTGTTTTTGGTGATCCAAATTTTCGTTTACGAGTTATTCCGTCAAATATGCATGATTTTTCACCATTTTGTTTTCTTCTTCTTCAACGTACCCGTGTCCTCCCAGAACATTGGCTTTATCTGCTTCGGACCTAAATAGCGTCGCAGTGCTCACTCTAAACCATTGGTGTAGATTTTCAAGCCAAGGTGTTCTCCGACGACCGGGACCACGTTTCCCATCTATTTTACTTAAATTATGATATGAAGCGTATTTCTGATTTCTTATCACGTGGGCAAACTACTCTAGTTTCTCTCTTTTGATTTTTTCGAGTACCTCCTTCTGCTAATTACATCGATGTAAAACAGCTTCGTTGGTTATTCAGTCCATCCATGATATCCTTAAAATTCTACGATAACCCCATATCTCGAACCAGTGGCGGAACTTCAAATTTTGAGCCACCCCGCAAAATCAACTCAAGGCTCCTTGGAAATAAACAATTAAGCGCCATAAAAAACGTATATTTTTATCAGGTATAACAAATAACAAGCACTGATTTTAAAATTCTCTGCGGCAAATTTTAACATCAGCAAAGTTTTTAATGACATCTTTTAAATCTAATTTTGAGGCCTCATCACCTTCAATAGCCAAAATTGCAAGACCGTTTAATCTATCTTCTGTTATTGTTGTGCGCATGTGATTTGCAATGAGTTTTAGTTTGCTAAATGATCTTTCTGCAGTTGTTGTAGTAACGGGAATTATTAAATATAACAGTAAGGAACTAATTACGCTATTGAAACTCGTCCATAGTGGGCTATATTTAGTAGTTCTGCTAGTTTATTTATCGATTTAATTTCAGAAAGTTCATCTCTAGGAATTGGCACTAGGTTTATTATTTGAACAGGAAATTCTTTGGAAATATCATCTTTATAATGGGTAACCACATTTTCTGCGCATTTAAAAAGTCGATCTTGTGACAGTGTTTTTGGATTTAAAGATTCGAATGTTTCACAAACGCGGTAGAAACCACTAAATCTATTGCTTAGTTCTCCACAAAACACTTTCAAATATACATTGATTACGGTAACATAATGACAATGACAATGTTCGTTGTCATTGTTAGAAAATGTGCTACTTTCTTTTCCACCCTGTATTATTGCTTCTAAGCAGTCTACGATAATTTATAATTTCAGTTCAAAGGCCGATGAAACGCTTTGTCCAATCTATTTCGTTTTTAGAAAACGGTTAACTAGGCTTGAATTTATAGAGTTTTAGATCTAAGGAAAGATCTCGCCTGTAACGATTCATCTGACGCAGCAAGATTTGAAGTAAATATTTTCGAGAACGCGAAGAGCATACAAATAGCAAAAAGTCTATTTTTACTGAGATGGTCAAAGAGAAGAATGGAAAATGCAATTCCAATGTTCAGCTTTAATTAATTCGAAAACGAAAGTCACATTCTATAATTTTTACTTTTTGAAGTGAAAACTTCTTTTGGTACGCTCAGCACACTCTTTCCTGGGTAGTGAATAAAACTAGTCTACGTAAAACCATGTAACGCTCAAAGCAGACTATACGCATGTAATGCTCATGTCTACTTTCGGCTATTGTTTTTGGCGATCCGAATTTTCGGTTACTAGTTATTCTGTCAAATATTTGTGACTTTTCAACATTTTGTTTTCATCTTGTTTTTCAAGTGCTTTGTCCTCCCAAAGCATTGGCGATCATTAACATTATCTTAACTTTATCCGCTGCAGACCTATATAGCGTCGCACTGCTTACTCCATACCATTGAAGTAGATTTTTTTAGCCAATATGTTCTCCAACGACCAGGACCACGTTTCCCATCTATTTTTCCTTAAATTATGATATCAAGCGACTCGTATTTCTGATTTCTTATCACGTGGGCAAATTACACTAATTTCTTTCTTTTGATTGTTCCCAGTACCTCCATCTGTTTATTCAAGCGTTCCAAAACGGCTTCGTTGGTCACTCTGTCTCCATCCATGATACTCTAGCCCATATCTCGAACGCTTCTATCCGTTTGCACATAGTTTCAGTGATGGTCAATGCCTCCATGCTACAAAAAAGAATACTGAAGACATAGCAGCGCGACAAACGGATTCTTACAGATATTTTTAGTAATCTGTTGTTTTTTTTTATGGTAGTAGCACACACACTAAAGGGAGGTCCTATGGCGCTCGACGAGCGGTGTGTGTGCGAAGATGTTGATTGACACGGTTCTTGAATAGTTGTAGGTTGTAATTAGTGGGAAACAGATGTCCTGGAAGTGAGTTCCACAGTGATGCAGTGCGCCAGACAAAGGAGTTCTTGTAAAGCGATGTTCTAGGTGTTTCTAGTTGTACGACGAACTGGTGCGCTCTTGCCGTCTGTCGTGACTGTCTGACAGGAGTTGCCAGGGGCGGTATGATGCGGGCCAAATCCTGGGAGCATCTGCCGTTAAAGTATCTGTAAAACAGGGACATCTCGGCCACATGTCTGCGGTGTTCCAGACTATCCAGATTCCGGGATAGCACAGCTCTCTTCTGCATGGAATCCAGCAGCTTTAGGGTATGCTTTGGTGCGGCACCCCAGATATGTGAGCAATATTCTAAGCACGGTCTTATTTGCGCTTTGTACAGCAAGAGCAACTGCTGCGGTGTATAGAGTTTTTTGTTGCGAAATAGCGCACCAAGCTTCTGGGAGGCTGATTTTGCGATGTTAGCAACATGGTCATGCCATGACATATTGCTGTTGACCGAGACACCCAGCAGTCCGATTGACGAGGATGAAGGAATGGTCGATCCAGCCATAATGATGTCAGGGCCCGCTGTATTGGCCCTCTTGGTAAACGTTGCTGCTTGGGTCTTTGCTGCATTGAACTGGACCAAATTTCGGTCGCCCCAAGTTTGAACTTTCTCCAGGTCTTGATTAATAGCTGTAATCTGCTCCTGTCTGCGGTGATGAGTCTCAGTCGCTGGTAAGGGTTTTTCTGATCTAAAGTGGGAGACAAGGGTACTGTCATCTGCAAAACTGTAAACAGAATTATTCGTTTCGCTCAGCAGGTCATTAATATAGATGAGGAACAGAGTTGGTGAAAGTATTGCGCCCTGAGGCACGCCCGCGTTGATGGTGAATGTGTCCGAGATGTGTCCATCGACTGCAACGTGTAGGGATCGGTTCTTAAGGAAACTGGCCAGCCAGGTGCAGAGAGAGGCTGGCAGTCCGAAGGACGGCAGTTTGTTGAGCAGTCCGTCATGCCAAACTCTGTCGAATGCCTTTGAAATATCCAACGCAATCGCTCGAGACTCTCCGTAGTTTTCAATTGCCCTACTCCATATATGAGTGACATAGGCCAATATATCTCCTGTCGATCTCTCTTTGCGAAAGCCGTATTGATTATCGCTGATTATTCTGTTGTTCTCGAGGTACTTGAGTAGTTGCTGGTTGACTACACGTTCCATGACTTTGGAGATTATTGGAAGCAAGGCAATTTGGCGATAGTTTGAGGGCGTGGTTTTCTTGCCTTTTTTTGGAACAGGTTGCACTCGAGCGACTTTCCAAGAGGATGGGTAAATCACTTTTCCGTAAGAAAGAGAAAAAAACCTGGTGAAAACCGGTGTTAGTTCGTTGGCGCAGTTCTTTAGCATGATGGCAGGTATTCCGTCCGGTCCTGATGCCTTTTGCGTATCTAGTTCTTTAAGGATCTTGCGAATATCATGGTGATGAAACCTGACTTCTGCCATGGTAGTGTTGATTTCAATATGGTGGGGAGAGTCTTGCCTTTATGCATTTTTCCAAATGATGTTCTTGCTTGTTCTATTTTGCTTTTAATCTCCTGAAACATATCCCATCTCTCATTCAATAACCAGCATCAAATATTTACATGATTGTACTCTCTCCACTATTTTGCCACCTATCCTGTTATCTGTTATATTGTCCACTCTGATTTTGCTGACGATTATCTATTTGGTTTTACTGATATTTAAACGCAGACCCAATGATAGGTTGTGATCTGTGACCGTTGATAGAAGTGCCTGTAAGTCATCTTTATTTGTTGACAACAGGACAATGATGTCAGTATATCTTATGTTGTTGGTGATGACACCATTGGCAATTATACCCTCCGTTTTATCTTCCAGCGCTTCTCTGAAAAAAATTTCTGCATATAAATGGAACAAAAGCTGCGAGAGCATACATCCATGATAAACTTCTCTCTCAATATGTATGTTCTCCGATGTTTGACCGTCTATTTTATTATTTGCCGCTTGGATCCAGTAAAGATTGGCTATTATACATCCAGGTCTACTTCATTTAATAAGGTTATTATCCGTCCATGACACTCTTAACATTCTACGTTAAGCCCATATCTCGTACGCTTCTATCCTTTTACACGTAGTTTCAGTGAGGGTTCATGCTTCCATCCCATACAAAAGAATACTGAAGACATAGCAGCCCAACAAACGGATCTTGCAGATATTTTTAGTAATCTGTTGGTCAACAGTTTATGCATTTTGGTAAATGATGTTCTTACTTGTTCTATTCTGCTTTTAATCTCCTGAAACAACCAGCATCCCAAATACTTATATGATTGCACTCTCTCCGTTATTTCGCCATCTATCCTGATATATTGTTCACTCTGTTATTGGTGACGAACATCCATTTGGTCTTATTGATATTTAAACTAACCCAATGATAGGATGTGGTCTGTGACCGTTGAGAGAAGTGCCTGTATGTCATCTTTATTTTTTGATAACAGGACAGCGTCTTCGGTATATCTTAGGTTGATGATGATGACATCATTGGCAATTATACGCTCCGTTCTGTCTTCCAGGGTTTCTCTGAAAAAATTGTCTGCATATAAATGGAACAAAAGCGGCCAGAGCATACATCCTTGGCGAACTACTCTGTCAATATGCATGCGTATATCCTCTGATGTTTAACCATCCATTTCAGTATTTGCCTTGCGGTTCAGTATAAAGATTGGCTATTATACGAATATTTCGTCCATCCAGGCCTATTTCATTTAATAAGGTTATTAAGTTCTCATGCTGAACTGTGTTGAATGTATTTTCATAATCGACAAAACACGCGTACACGTCCACGTTTATGACTCGACATCTTTGTACCTGAATGCCAAACAGTGCCTCCTGTGCCTGTGTACCAAATCAATATCTAAAACCAAACTGGGACTTGCCGATATTTACCTCACACTTTTATTAATTTTTTTGAAATTCTCTGAACTCATTGTGACAGTCTTCTGAATCCTATTGAAATTGGTGAGAATCGGAAAATGGCCAGTATTTTTTCTGGGCGTGTATATTTTTTAAAACGGGTCACTTTCAAGCGTTAAATTGCCGAAAAAGTGGCGAGGACCAAAAAAACGAAGACAAAAGTTCGATAGCGAATATGGACTTGAAACTACCGGCGTTCTACTGGTAATTTTCTGAAATAGTTAGTGTATAGCATTCCCCTTAAATTATACGAGAACAATTAATTCACTTTTGTCAAGTATTTTTAGTAAACACCAGAGCGAGAATTAACTGAAAAAGAACAAGGTGAGTCAAAACACTCGCTAATGTGACAGCACGTGCTAATTTAAATAATTTGCCCAGTAATAAAGGACTGAATATAAAAAAGATTTAATTATATTTTCAGAAGTAAATAGTCATAGGTTAAGAGGAAATAGCCCAAATTAAAAACATTCGAATAAATATTTTAAGCAAGTTGGAAATGGTAGTTTCAAGTCTGTAGTCAGGTGTACTTATATAAATCACGTGTTAATGTTAATAATCATAAGTTAAGCACATTAAAACCGAAATTGTAGCGAAAAAGCGGACTTTAAATTTACTTTGTCCTTGTGGGAATTTCAGAAAACCTAAAATACGTTATTTTTATTATAAGACATTTTTTCGTTCCTGTAAATTAAACGTTTCCAAGGTATGGGCGTATTTAATCACATACCCCTGCATATTTGATTCATCACTGTTTCGGTCCAGCGCTTCCGTAATATGCGAGATATCTTCGTGACAAACACATTAAAGACTCGAAAATAATGAATATGAACTGTTGACTTTATATTCGAGAAGAGTGTTACGTTAGACGGTTGATAGTGAAATGTCATGTGCGGACGAGATTCAAGCTGTTCCATCATCTTCGTCTAACGAAGTTCTGGTTGCGGCTACCAAAGAGGCTGAATTCCTTACAGATAAAGAAAGAGAGATTATACTTGGTGTATTGACAAAAGACGAACAGATAAGAAGACAGCAACAAATTAGAGTCATGTAAGTAATAACTTTCAAATACTAAATCATAGTATACTATTCAACGAACATGTAAAAATAAATTGGGTTGAAGGAGGAATCATCTCATACTATTAAAGTATATCTAGTGTTAACGTACGTGCTGGTGGGATATTCTTTTTCAACTACTCAATGGCTCTAAGTGTAGTGACACATATCCTGCCTTCTATATAATCAGATAAATCAGATGAATTACGATTTTTTTGAAATTAGACGGTCGACAAAATCTCTTAAAACCTTGCTGATGGCTTGCTAAGGGAGCCCATTAACCGGAGAAGGATTTTCTTCTTCTTAAATTGCTATCGCTGGATGCGATGCACTTAGGCCACCAATTGGGCCCGTTGTACCCCCAGCCCGCATTAGAGAACCTCCAGGATGCCGGTCTTTCTTAGGAAAGCCCGCATCTCCTTTAGACTAACGCGACGCACTGAATCTGGCTCGATCGGCGTCGCGCCAAAGATTCTGAGTCTAGTAGATGGTATGAGGTCTCATCGTCCTCCATGCACCATCTCCCCCTCCTCTGCAATTCTCAGCAGAGTCAGGTGACGTTTAAGCCTACAGTGCCCTGTGTAGAATCCTACCAGGGTTCTGCACTCCTTTCTAGGTAGGCACAACAGCCCTCTGGCGAGACTCTTCGCGGGCCCACAGGGACCAGACCCTAAGTATCTAGGTGCGGAGCATTCTCTGGCTAAGGCGTCAGCGGACTCCTTTCCCGGTACACCCGAGTGTCCCAGTATCCAGACCAGTGTAACCTTTTTATGCTTTGCAAATTCAATCAGCCAACTACAATACTCCCTCGCGAACAAGGAGCGCGTGCGGACCGACTTCAGCACCATGTGGCTGTCGGAGCAAAAGAAAATCCTCTCGCCTCCGACATTGAGGCCTAACGACTCTTTCTTTTTATAACATTTATCTATTAATTGCTTCATTGATGATTCTACAAATTTTTGATATTTTCAGCAGGCATACCGCTGCCCAGCATCGTTGTTTATTCAACATCCTAGTTTTCATCCATGCTACATGACAGACCACAATTAGAGCATCGTGTTCATAGTTTTATCACAAATTACCCATGGTAATTTGTGGTTTTATATCAAGGTCAGGATTCGTTGGCTTGGATTAGTACTTTTTAAAACATTTTGGGCTACTGCAATTATGCACCTAATTTTCTGGTTGAGATACGTTCTAATGGCAAAGCCTATGACTTAAAAAAAAACAGAATGTCATAATGTTGTCAAAATGGTCATAAAATGACGATTTTTTTTTAACTAGACGGTCGACAAAATCTTTTAGAACTTTCCTGATGGTTTGTCAAGCGACTCCCTGCTATTTAAACCTATCGAACTATATTGCGGTATCGCTCGACAGTTTCTCAATAACGAGGGAGTTCTTCTTCTTGGATTGCCTATCTCTTGTTATCTTGCTGCACGCGATCACATGTATATTCCATTATCATTTTTGAAGTGAAAATTTCTTCTGGCGCGTTCAGCACACTTTTTCCTGGGTAGTGACTAAAACTAAGCTGTCTACGTAAAACATGTAACGCTCAAAGCCATCTACGCATGTAAAGCTCAAAGCTGTCTACGTTCGGCTATTGTTTTGGCGATCGGAATTTATATTTCCAAGTTATTAGGTACGACAAATGTGCGATTTTTCAAAATGTTGTTTTGATACATGCTAACTGTACGAAATGAAAATTTCTGAAGACATTCTTTTTGACAATCTTTCGAATCCTATTGAAATTGGCGAGTATTTTTTTAGGTGTGTATATTTTCGGCAAACGAGTTACTTTGGATCACATTATAGAGTTGAAAAAGTCGCGAAGATCGAAAAAACCGAGACAACGGTTCGATAAAGAACTTCTAGGAGAAAAACTCTTTAAATGCTTCTTCGTTTCGAAAATATCCGCAAAATGAACTTTTGAATGAAAATGTAAAAACATAAATTTAAGGTTTCTATCTTTTTCTCGGAAGGCAATTTTTTTAGAACAGCCTGAAGAGCATCTACGACAAAAGCTATATTAGAAAACACTTTGGAAATGCTGATGCCCTTTGTAACAGTCTGATTTTGCCACTATAAAATATTATAAATTTTATTTTATCTACTGCATTTAGCAACAAAAGATTCTATATTTTGTGGTAAGAATTATTGAGTATTAACCTCTTCGGTTTATTAATTATAAATGTACTTATTTGATTTGTTGTCAGTAAGTTTAGTGGACTTCCAATTGGAGCATTTATTCATATTAATTAATTATACATACGATTAATAAAACCTAATATGCATTAGCTTTTATAACACTGTTGTGGCCGTAAGTGGCTCTTGTGATCATCCTTTTTCTTATGCTGTCCTCCAGCACTTTGTGACTGTGTTTATTTAGTGGATAATCTGTTGGCGACTCGCTTAGGTTTATCAAACCACTAAAATAAGAATAATTTTGATATTAATTTATCTTTGCTTAGTTATATTATAATAATTAAGTTTACTTGCAGTTCTGTATATAAGTACTGCAATAATAACCTATCTTTGATCCTCGTTAGACCAGTCAAATTCATATACTACTTTCGGTTTGAATATTTCACTTCTAATCTCTCGAGAATAATTGGTAGTTATTATATTTTCACTCTCTTCAATAGTAAAAACTACTACATGTTGCTTATTTTCTTCTACTTGTTGATTTCTCATGAATTGCTTGTTGTTTGTTCTTCTTATAGTGTTCTAGGGATTTAGGGCATAACCCTCACATATTTCCCGGTGGTTTTCCCTTATTTTTCTTTAATTCTCTTTCAATCGTCAATGTTCGTTTTCCGTTATTATATTTCAGTGGATTTTGAGGCTATTTTGTATTTTGTAATTCCACCTTCTTAGCGATAGTTGGGAACTCTGATATTTGGGCTTTCTTCTTTATATTTATCTTTGGATAGCATGTTGTAAGTTTTGTAATATTCGATTGGTAGCTCTGAATATTAGTAATAGGCTATTTTCCCATAATTATTGACGTTTGTTCTCTAATTCCATGGAAGTTGCAAAGGCAAGTTGATTGAAACCGATTATCTTCTAGAAATACCTACTGGGAAGAGAGGAAGCGTTTTGTTGTAGTGCAGTTCTAGGTGACTCAACCTTTTTGTATTGTGTTTAATACTAGCCTTCTAGGGGATCTGGGTTGAGTCCCTAATTAGTGTTCGACATAACCGATTTATCGGGATATTCGTACTGCACGAAAGGATTTCCGAGCTCACCTTATACAATCGAGGCAGTTGAACCTCCAGGCAACCCTCCAACTCGAGAGAGGGTTTTACTACAGGAGCCAGAAGCCATTAGAAGGTTTCATGACGGGGTTTTCACGACCGGGTCTCACTACCGGGTCCCACTACAGACTTTCACCTTTGGCTCACTTTCACCTTTTTGGGCGGAGGACTCTCACTCTCGAGGAGGTGACTTTCAACTTTACTACTTGCAGCCTTTTCAGAAGCAGACCTTCAAATCTAAACTGGTATCGTTCCTATTATTTTTATAATCTTATCATTGTTGGCCGTAGCTTTTATTAATTTTATTAATTTTTTCTTTTTTTTTGCCGATTCGTATAATATCGTTTTTATTATTTTAATATAAATTGAGCATTGTTCGCCAAGATTTCCGATAGCTTTTATTAATTTTATGAACTCTTTTATTTACTGGTCGATTGATATAATTATTGTGGCTCTGCTATTAATTGATAATATTATTATTACTGCATTTATAATTGCTGATCACTTCGGATAGTAGAGCTTAGAATTTTTAAGGGTAAGGCATACAGTACCGAGTTTACCAACAGAATTGGTCTCAGTACAATATTCATATTGTATAATCATTATTAATTACTTAATAGTTTGTGTGGTCATTCTTTTGTTTTTTAAGTTTCACTGTAAGATTGCTGCTGTTTTAAATTTAAAAAAAAACTAGAAGTCAATAGATCGAACCGTAAATTAAGATTGTGTTTTTTTGTTTAATAAAACGTGCCTAACAACCCCGCATAGCACCAGTGGAGCTTTTCCAGTTTAGCTGGCAGAGCTGGTGGCGCTCACGAACTCCACACCTGGAGCCGGGTATTGCGGATGTTACTCTCCGGTGTAGGTTTGTTTTAATTAAAATCCTTTCATTTTTAATATTAATAAGACAATCGTGTTGCACCTTTATAGAGGTCGAGCTGGTTAACATTGAACTTTTCGCCATTTCGAGTTTTGACACGACAGGTCACCACCTAATATTTTCTTACTGGAAAACCGAATAACCTGGAGCAACCAAATTTTCGTACATTAAAGAGGGGGAATAAAAGCAGAACATACCAAAAAATCGCATCGATCCGATTGAAAATGCTGGGTAATTTTTTTGATTGTCAGTTTGATTCATTACCAGTCCGGAAACTAGGCATTTCCGGTGCGCGCGCGACAGTTTCTACACATAAAATTATTATAATTTTATGTAGGTATGTCTCCAAAATCATGTCATAATGCATTTTGAAGTAAAATGTAAGCAAACGTCAAACTTGCAAGACCAGCAAGACACAGGTATCTAATTCTTTTATCAAGCGTTGCTATGGAAATGTGTTTGTATGCTTTATTGTAATTGAATAGGCAGCTATTTTTTGATGTATTTGTGACAAGTAAGGTCAGAATAAATAAAATAATGACACTTAAAATTAGACTATTGACGCTAAAATGTACTAGATTAATTTCGTAGACTGCATCGCTGTATAATTTTACCCCAATTTATTATACTTTATGATTATTTTGTAACGATAAATAACTGCAAATTTAGCACTTGCAATTAGGAAACGGGAAGACTTTTCCCATGCGCCCGCACCGGAAAACTTTTTCCCGTGCGGGCGCACCGGAAAGGCTTACTTTCTTTGCTCTACAGAGACGTCGAAAATGATAGTTTTCAGAGAGGTATTATGAAAATATATTATTTTAAGCGAACGTGTCAGATATTTTAAAGAAATCAATCTCAGTTTCGTAAGCCACGTGGTTTCTGCTGTTTAAACAGTTCGGCTTATTGTAAATTAATAAAATAGTTATTTGTGTATTTAGAGCGCAAAGTAACGGATTGCCGCTTGAGAAAGAATGTTACTGCGCGGCGCGTAGCGGAGCGCAGTAATCTTTCGAAAACGGCAATCTTACTTTGCGCTCGAAAAACACAGAACTTTTTCTACAGCCGCATTTTTTTAAATTAAATCCACATTTTTCTCTATGCTTATTCTGAAATTTGCAAATGACTGTCAGTTTTGACATATTATATTCGGGCTTCGGGCATAGCCTAAAGAAAACTATAGCTGCGACACTTAAGCGCGGCACCTTTGAGTAGCGAGGACCAACTTTATCACTATGTAGTGGGGAGGAAATAAATAAATCTAACTTGACGTCAACCCCCCGGCAATCATTAGTGAAGTGAGCCGTACTAAAATTTTTTGGGACGTTATATACTAAAATTGTTACTCTCCCCTATTATTTTATTTAAACTTTCATCACAAAATATATGATTTATAAAATACTGTTTATTTCGAGTAGAGAATAACCATTTTTTTGATCCAAAAAGCTGCATAAAGAGAGCCGGATATTTATTTAAACATTACACCTGAAACAAATAGTTAAAAATGTCTTTTGAAGTGAAATTAAGAATGGCGAATGTAGATTACTTGTAGTAAGTACAGCATTCTTGAATGCTGAATATAACTATAATAGAATATAAGCTCCAAGTTAATCTTCAAATATCAACAAGATCTATACACAACAAAAGTTTTTTTTATATGAGATTTTATTTTGCACAAGTAGTTACGGTTTTAGACGAACTTGTGAAGATCTGCAATAACAATTTTGAAAATTTTGATCTATCTCGTCTAAGCTAAAAAAAGATCTTATATAAGTACAGGGTGATCCCCTATAATGTCGCCCCCCTTTAACTTTTTTATTTTAAGTGTCTCAAAAAAATTAAAAGTATGGGTATGTAGGTACTGAAAAATACTTTTTTTCTGCGTATAAAAAATATTGAAAAAATGATCAGTATACAGGGAAAAACAAAAAGTAATTTTTTTTTCAATGGAACACCCTATATATTAATTTATTTTTCGATTCCTCGTAAAATTCTAAGCATATTTTATGTATGATGTTATACCTCTAGAGTTAGTAGTTTCACAGCTATAAACAGTTGACAATCGGTACTTTGGCTACTTTTCACCTTGGTAGCAAAGAGATCATTAGAGATGGAGTAAAATGAATTTCACATTCCTATCTTAACTTTCCAAGAGCTATCTGATGGTGCCAACTTATGGTACCTACCGAGGTACCAGATTTGGTACCCATGGTACCGCCTGCCAGTTAGTACCGTCAGATAGCTCTTGAAAAGTTAAGATAGGAATGTGAAACTTATTTTACTCCATCTCTGATGATCTTCTTGCTACCAAGGTGAAAAGTAGCCAAAGGACCGATTTTCAACTGTTGATAGCTGTGAAACTACTAACTTTAGAGGTATAACATCATACATAAAATATGCTTAGAATTTTACAAGGAATCGAAAAATAAATTCATATATAGGGTGTTGCATTGAAAAAAAAAATTACTTTTTGGTTTTCCCTGTATACTGATAATTTTTCCAATATTTTTTATACGCAGAAAAAAATTATTTTTCAGTACCTACATAACCATACTTTTATTTTTTTTGGGACACTTAAAATAAAAAAGTTATAGGGGGGCGACATTATAGGGGATCACCCTGTACATAATTTTGTTTTATATAGATTTTTAGCAACCTGCACAATTTTATAAACGTATTATGTACGATTTTGCATATTTTTTCGTAACAGCTTTTTTATTTTATTCGCTAGATAAAAATATTGTCAAGATGGTGAAATGAACGTAAATTTTTGATCTGGCTATAGTTCACGAACTAGTTTATGCATGAAGTGCACAATTACGCTAAATCGGAGCAACCTGTACCGTGCGTTCAATTTATCTTGATAACATTTTGATTCGCTGTAACTTTTTTGTTTTTAAAGATATCAAGTTAAACAAAAAAGCAAAATGTAGGATTGGTAGCCAAATTCTTTTCTACGTTACATATAAAATAAAACTCTAACGATTTTCTGACATATCAGCCTACTCTATATTTTTTAAATGGAACACCCTGTATATTACTACATTTTTGGAATCTCTAGAGAAGTCTAAACACATTTCGTGTATAATATCTTATACCTATCTTTCTTTAGGTGTTTACGAAATACTGACAGTTGAAAGTCGTGCATTTTGACATTTTGATAGGCTTTAAAATCTAAACCGCATGAGAGCAAAGAAAACGGTTTGCATATTCCTGTCTTAGGTTTTCATGAGCTATCAAATGACAGTAACTTTGAATTTAACCCGTGAATAAAATTGACCGGAACTTTTAAACCTCCGGTTAAATTGAAAGCCACTGTCATTCTATAGCTTATGAAAACCTAAGATAGAGATGTGCAAACCGTTTTCTTTGATCTCGTGCGGTTTAGAGCCTGTCAAAATGCCCGACTTTCAACTGTCAATATTTCGTAAACAGCTAAAGATAGGTATAGGATATTATACACGACATGTGTTTTGATTTCACTAGAGAGTCCAAAAATGTAGTGATATACAGGGTGTTCTATTTAAAAAATATATAAAGTAGGCTTTTATGTCAGAAAATTATTGGTGTTTGTTTTATATGTAATTTAGAAAAAACTTGGCTACCAACCCTACATTTTGCTTTTTTGTTTATCTACATTAGTATATATAAAACCAAAAAAGGTACAGCGAATCAAAATGATATTAAGGTGCTGATCAAATCTGAAATAATGGATATATGTGGATAACGATCGACTTTTACGAAAAACAACCAGCAAAAACAATGTTTTTGAGACTTACGCCTTTATGGTAGAATACGAACTGTTTATTGTCAAACGAAATGTTTTGCACTTTCTGATCTTCCACATAACCACAACCTGGAAAATACCCCCCACCAACACGAAAATTTCGTATGTCTAGATAATTACTAAATAACTAAGATAAGAAGATGCAAATCGTTTCGCGCTAAGTTAATCAGATCAAATTCTTTAAATGGAAAGGAGGCTATTCGACATGCTACATGAAATTTATCTAGAATTTTTAGAAGAATTCGAAAATCGGAAAATGTCCCGCTCTTATGAGACCTTTTATATTGAAATATAATTCAATTATATTGTCAAACTGAAATCAACATGGCTAAATGATGAAATGGTTGTAAGACTAATAAAAAAATTAAAAACATGTTATTTCTATAAAATGTGTATACATAATATGAAGGGTACAGGGGAAAAATGATCTAAGCGCCATTTCCATAGGAAACTTTTTTATTATTGACTTCACAGAAAATTTTATTCTTGATAAAAGTTGGTGTTTGAAAAAAAACTAATTTTGACAATGCTAAATTAAAGATAAGTTATACAGGGTACTCAATAAATAGAAAAATGATGGTTAAAAAATCAAAAATTTTGGAATATTGGAAAACCTTCTACAGAAAAATAAAGCTCGTATTAAGATAAAAATAAAAGTCAAATACCATTTTTTCCAAAAGTGCACCGCATCGTTGCGGAGAAAATTCATTTCAATAACTGAAAAAAACCCGCTTTTTCTTAATTTTGTCCATATTTTTTTCAGCAACGATGCACTTTTGGAAAAAATGGTATTTGACTTTTATT
The DNA here is from genome assembly GCA_016904865.1 of Pissodes strobi. NCBI lineage: Eukaryota > Metazoa > Arthropoda > Insecta > Coleoptera > Curculionidae > Pissodes > Pissodes strobi. The sequence continues at coordinate 59,351 of MU189295.1, read as the reverse complement.
TTTACCTTAATAGGAGCTTTATTTTTCCTGTAGAAGCTTTTCCCATATTCCTAAGTTTTTGTTTTTTTAACCATCATTTTTGTATTTTTTAAGTACCCTGTAATACTTAGTCTTAATTTAACATTGTCAAAATTAGTTTTTTACCAAGCACCAACTTTTATCAAGAATAAAATTTTCTGTGAAATCAATAATAAAAGTTTCCTATGGAAATGGCGCTTAGATCGTTTTTCCCCTGTACCCTTCGTATATATTTTATGAATGTTTCCATATTATTAATTTTCGATTATTTTTGGGCACTTTAAATTTTGTAACCTATTATGATACGTTTTAGTCCGTTTTGGTGCTTTTAGTTAATTTGGGTTAGTTCAATCAGCTTTCGTTTACTATTAATTTATTTTAGTCATTTGAACCCGGTTCCGATACATTATAACTAATTTTAATATTTTTGGTTAGTTTTGGTTAGCCGCCAAAACTGGGTCGTTCAATCAACTATCGATTACTTTCGGTTCCGATACGTTATTACCAATTTTAGTGTTTAGGATAGTCGACAAAATTGAATTGATCTGGGTTAGTTTTAACTTACTTAATATTATTTTTAATCTATTCCGATACGTTTTAGCCCGTTTTAGTACTTTTAGTTACTTTTGGTTTGTTTTGGTTAGCCTTTCAATAAAATTTTGGTTACTTTCAATTTATTTTAGTTTTTGAATTAATTCAAGTTAGTCGTCAAAATTCGCTTAATTTTGGTTAGTTTCAACTTATTTTAATATTTTTAATCTGTTACGATACGTTTTAGCCCTTTTTGATGCTATTGGTTAGTTTTGGTTAGTCGTTCAATCGACTTTCGGTTAATTTCAGTTAGTTTTAATTTAGTTTAGTAATTTTAATCGGTTCGGATACGTTATAACCAATTTAAATGTTTTTAATTAATTTAGGTTAGTCGCCAAAATTCGGTTAATTTGGGTTAGTTTCAACTTACTTTAATAATTTTAATCTGTTACGATATGTTTTAGCCCTTTTGTTGCTTTTGGTTACTTTTGGTTAGTCGTTCAATCGACTTTCGGTTAATTTCGGTTAGTTTTAATTTATTTAAATCATATGAACCGGTTCCGGTACGTTATAACCAATTTTAAAGTTTTTGATTACGTTCGGTTGGTCGCCAAAATTCGGCTAACTTGGGTTAGTTTTAACTTACTTTCGTTCAATCAACTTTCGGTTAATTTCAGTTAGTTTTAATTTATTTTAGTCATTGGAACCGGTTCCGATACGTTATAACCAATTTTAATGTCTTTGGTTACTTGCCAATATTCGGTTAATTTGGGTTAGTTTTAATTTACTTTAACATTTTTAATCTGTTCCGATACGTTTTAGTCCGTTTTTGTGCTATTAGTTACTTTTGGTTTGTCATTCAATCAACGTTCGGTTACTTTCAGTTAGTTCCAATTTATTTTAGTCATTTGAATCGGTTCCTATACGTTATAAGCAAATTTAATATTTTTGGTTAGTCGCTTAAATTCCTTTCATTTTGGTTAGTTTTAACTTACTTTAATTTTTGTAACCTATTACGATAGGTACGTTTTAGCCTGTTTTGGAGCTTATGGTTACTTTTGGCTAGCTTTGGTTAGTCGTTCAATTAACTTTCGGTTGGTTTCAGTTAGTTCCAATTTATTTTAGTCATTTGAACCGATTCCGATACCTTATGATCAAATTTAAGTTTAAATAAACAAACTAACTAGCTGCTTAATTCTGCCGTTCTTTTCCCATTTTAACACATAAACATTAACTTATTTATATAACATACAAACAAAACAATATATACGCATAACGTCTATTTACCCAAACAACGAATCTTTTTCTATTTTAATTCCTATGAAAATTTATTGCACTCCGGCCCAGGTAAGCGCGTATGATTGGCATCGAGTTCCAACTGCGTGGTGTCCTCCCTTCACTGAGCTTCACGGAGAAAATTTGATTCCGTACCCCACTAAACGAGCCGAGTGTCGCGGCTATAGTTTTTTTTAGGCTATGCTTCGGGCATATTTAGAACGGGATTGCCAGCAACAAACTGTACAAATGCACGACTGTCATTTATTTATCTTTGGTTTCCATGACCATTCATAGCACACTCGACGAAAAAAGTGAGATTTTTCTTTTCCATGTTCGCGCTAGAGCGCAAAATATGGATCTACGGCATTCGTCGATTTTGCGATTTCATTTCAATTTAGTAATCAGGTATTTTGCGCGCGGCTGTAGAAAAAATTAATTTTATTTGTACATTGATTAGCAAGAAATAGAAATCAATTAATAATAATCAGTTGTGTTTGAAGTGAGCACTTCTTGCTCAGTGCATGTTTTCCTGGATAGTAAATGAAATTGTTCCGCCATGTAACGCTTATTCGGGTATTTTTCACATCAGTAAATTTTGTCTTGAAAACGGACATGTTACGAAAAACTTTTGAAATGCTTTGAAATGAAAACGCATAGCTATTTTCAAGTAATCAATCTCAGATTTCGTAAATCTCGTGATCTCTGCTACAAAAAAAAATGCTATCACAACTTTTCGTACGAGATCGGCAAATATGAGGAAGTCTAGGTTAAATTGGACCATGCCAATGTTTTCAATATTATGAAAAATTTGAAGGAAGTCTACCAATATTTTGATGACGTTTAGGTTAAAATATGTAGATTAGATTTATACATCTAATTGCCTGAATTATCATTGAAAAGGGTTTGAAGTCGGAAAAATGGGTCAGGATTGGAAAATGTGAACATATTTGAGTGATTAGAGGCCGTTTCTGATGGATTTTATGGCAGATTCCGATGTAACATTTTTGCATATCAAAGCGTATAGTTTTGTGGTAAGTAAGTAGATTTATTTGCCTGAAATCTCATTTAAAATAATTTGAATATGGGAAAATGGGCCAGGACTGTAGACATTTTTTAAGAGATAAGCAGGGGTTTCTGCCATTTCATTTCGAGTTAAAATTTTACTTTAAATATCGAAGTTGTGGCAAGTAATTTCAAAATATAGAACATACAAATTATTTGTATTTCATAATATTACTTTCGCCTTATTGAAGTTTTCACTTCTGTGTTGTGGTCTTAAGCACTCGCCGTTTTTTTTTTGCCTATTAACATGAAAAAATATTGTTGTTTGCTTTTAAGGCGTTTGAGAAGGAATATTAATTTTGTAAAAGAGCTTAGCATCTTAGCAACCAACATTTTTTGCCAAATGATCTAAGTTAAAAATATACAAGTTAGCTATAATAATGATTCATATTTTATAGAGACTAGCAGGCGAGCAAGAGGGACCGTGTGCGAAATTACCCATGAGAGGTCAAGTCTTTCTGCTAAGAAGACTTCGAGTATATTGAGCTACAAGCTCTGTTCATGGCACTTTGCTCATTTTCAGAAAATATTGCAAAAATGCGCTCTGGAAGAAAGATGTCACAGAGTCTGCAATAACATCTGCATTCCCTTGAATTTAAACCAGTGAGGACGAGGCGAAAAAGTATTTATTATTGTCATAAAATAGTCTACAATGGTCAATTAGAAAATCGTGTTGCCAAATTGTTTGATATGGAAATAGATATTTTGTTTATTTTTCAATGGCTTATACTATATTTTAAAAGTTAAAGGCGCAACTTTATTTTTAGTTGTTACTCAACCGTATCTATAAGATAATTTTAAGCTAGAAATCAAGCTACATAAAAATATAAATTTTTGAGAGCAAGTTTTTTTTAAAGCGAGATTCCTCGCAATTAATGCGTCTTAACGTAAACGACACATTTACTGGTAAACGCTTACTTTTACTTACAAGGATTCTTCACTTCACCTATATTTTTTTAACAGTGGCCGTTGAATAAGTCCATTATTTATTAAATCAATATTTTCCTCTGAACTTAAGGCACCAACAACTAGTTCCCTGTATTAGTAGCAAGCCTTCATATCAAAAATATTAAACCAGCTAGTTTTTCGAAAATTTAGTCGACGCTCCGCAAACACCTAAGTGTGACCGAAAAGAAACCAAAACATACACGCGTAATGTACTAGATCCACCCCCATCTCACCTTTTAAAGCGGTTTTGACAATCGCATAACGCGAGATTGATTGGATGCTGTCGCGGATTAAGCCGACGAAGTTTTCAACGTCTTTTTATCGCGTTAATATAGTTAGAACGTATTGATAGGAGGATTACATGGCTAGCGGAAATTTTGAAGAAAGATTAAATGGATGTCGAATCAATTAAAAAATATGCCTAATTTTTTGGTGAAGGGGGGAAGTCCTAGCATCCTCAATCACGCGTCGCCACTGACTGAAAACACCGAGCATAATACGTTATATGTTCCGTGCTGAAAGCTAGTAACTAATAAGATGGTAGCAGACAAATACTTGAAAATTCTTCTGATAGTGAAGGGCTCCAAGAATGAACTTATAATGTTTTATAATGTTCCACACCTTGTATTCTAAAATAATAACATGTTGGTATGACGGCTAGAGTCTCTCTTTTTCTTTTTGGCAGATGTCTTGCGAGCGGGACACCCCCTTACACCCGAGTATCTATATAAAATTGTAATATTTTACTTTCAGTGTGGTTTTCTTGCGCTTACTGCTAGAAGAAGTAGTATTATTATAAAGCATTAATATAATTGACTACTTTATGAATAATAGAGGTACTTACACACACTGTACAAGTCATCTCAAGTCAAAATTAGCACTCGTGAAAGTAAAACAGCTCTTCTTCCGACATCACATTCTAATCATGGGCTTTTAAATGGCTAACTTGTATATCTTTATTTAAATTTACCCATTAAATTTATGCGAATTGTTTCATGTCTCATGTGTTAAAGGCAATAATTTCAGCCAGAAGATAACAGTAAAAGTAGATAGGTATAGGAAGTAACACAGCTATATGACTTCCGTAGATTGTTGCATATAATTAAACAACATTAATATGATTGCAGTGTATTCCATTTTGTAAGACAATATAAGATTATTAGTTGAAAAAAAAAACAAAACCTCTTGACATAGTTTTTGCATTTTCTTGCTCAGAGGATAGTTTTGTTAGGTATCTATAGTCTGTTTTAGAAATTTATAGAGTAATAAAATAGGGAATTCCGTCCAATTTGGCTTACTCCTGTAGCCCTTTTGGTATTTTTCATCAGTTGTGTTTTAAAACACAAAAATATTCATAAAAGGTGTGAAAGTCTACTTCAATCGACAATTCTTTAGCTATTTGTATTACTGATTCATGAAAACACTTCACTCTTCAAGAGAAAGTTATTTTGAGAAATAAATTTGGACTGTAAGTAAAAAGCTGTATTTCGATAAAACAATAGAAAAGACTCTTTAATTTGTTTTTTTTTTCATTGTCCGGATATTTTTTAAAGATATCTCTAGCATGAAAGCCAAAAAACTTATCTTCAATGCTTTCATCTCTCAGTGACTAAAATTGGAAACCCTTCATAACAAAGACGATCTGTTTTTCCAGTCTTTGCTTTGTTTCTTTTTCTTCTGCTGCTGCCTATCCACTACTACTAACCAGATCTCCTATCCTTCTTAGGCCCGTCTACTTCCTGATTTTCCTCAGCTAGGACATTTGTTTCCTACCCACTCCTCGTTTACCCTCTATTTTGCCCTCAATGATTAACTGTAGTAACTGGTATTTGGGATTCCTTATTATGTGTTCCAAGTAAGCAGCTATTCTTCTTCTTATGTTGAGCAACATTTCTCTATCTCTGCCCATTCTTCTCAATATTTCATCGTTATTTATTCTCTCAGTCCATGGCACTTTTAAAATTCTACGTTAGGTCCACATTTCGAATGCTTCTAGTTTATTGATAGCCCTGGTATCCAGGGTCCACGTTTCCAATCCATAGAGTAAAGCAGACCACACATAACATCTAGCGTAGTGCATTCTCAATTTTAGGCTGAAATCCTTGCTTGTGAGAACGCTTTTGAATTTGAAGAAGTAATTACAGGCTGTCTCAATTCTGCACCTAATTTCATTTCCGTTATCCCAGTCATCGTTCAGCCAGCTCCCCAGATATGTATACCTTGTTACGCGTTCTAAGGGCGCATCGTTTATCAGTAGTCGAGCATTCTCATGTGGTGTTTTGCGTCTGCTCACTATCATAAATTTCGTCTGTGTACAGTTTATTTTAAGACCATACTTTGTACTGATAATAGGCGATCCATCATTTGCTGCAAGTCTTCAATGCTGTCCGCTAGTAAGTCATCCGCATACCTGATATTATTAACCCGGACTCCATTTACTTTGATGCCCCCATGACCGTTCTTAACTGCCTCATCAAAAACAGTCTCCGAGTAAAGGTTGAACAGAAGTGAAGACAAGATACACCCCTGTCTGGCACCTCTACGTATTTCAACATCGTCGGTCATTTGGTCTGACGTGTGATTTTTGTTGCCAGTATAGATTTTGAATACATCTAATATCCTTCTCATCCACATCCGTTCCTCTGAGTATATTGATTAGTTTTTCATGTTGGACCTTGTCGAAGGCTTTCTCGTAGTCCACAAAACAGAGGAAGACGTCCCTGTGTACATCATGACAGTTTTGGACAAGTACACGAATACGGCGTTCCCATTCCACTTCTGAAACCAAATTGTGTGCCCTTAATAGCTTCACACTTCCTATACATTTTGTTATTCAAAGTTTTAAGGAATATTTTCAGAGCATGGCTCATTAAACTTATTAAACGATGTTCATTACAAGTTCTTGCATTTCGTTTCTTGGGTAAGGGAATGAATGTAAATTTTAACCAGTCTAGTGAGTAGTTACCCTCATTGTATTTCCAGCAAGGAGAAATTCTCATCGTCAACCAGTTCAATGACCTCGACTGGTAAGTCATCTGGCCCCACTGCTTTCTTATTTTTCGACTGTCTTACGGCTTTTCGGATTTCATCCCTCGTTATCGGTGAACCTGACAGGTGGAGGTTATTTTCACGATTATTATTACTTTTCAGGTCCATTTGTTCCTTGTCATGAAAAAAGTTCTTTTATGTATTTCACCCATATATTATTTTTTTCTTCATTTTCAAGAACAATTTCATTCTTGTCGTTGATAAGTATTGTGGGGTTTCTGATTTTATATATTTCAGCCTTTTCTTTGAGTTTTTTGTGTTCTCCATGGGTATCATGTATTTGCTGAAGATCTTCCATTTCTTTGCATTCTTATTCCAGCCATAGTTTTTTGCCTCTTCTAATTTCTGGTTTGATTTTTGCCTTCAACCGACTATACTCCTCTGCGTTTGAGTTCTTGTGTTGACATCTTTCTGTCATTAACTGAAGAATTTGTTCTGTCATCCATTTCTTCTTAGGAGTTATCTTTCGGTATTCTAGTTGTTGCTGGGTTACTGTATTGAGAGTTGCCTTCAAATTCTTCCACAGAAGGTTCACATCAGAATTCAGAGAAGTCTCTTGTAGGCTTTTTAGGTTGTTATTTATTTTATATTGCAGCTCTGTTCTTGTTGGTTCATGTTTGATTTTCTTTACTGTCAGTTGTCTCATTGGGTTACGCTTTTTTATATGTGCTAGCCTTATTTCAAAGAAGCCAGAAGAAGAGCATAGTTCCATGGTACATCCGCACCTGGATATGTGCATGCTCTTTCAATTGACGTACCGAATCGTCTGTCGATAAGTATAAAATCTATCTGATTTCGTACAATATCGTTGTTTCTGTCCTGAGGCGATCTCCAAGTGTAGAGCTTTCTGGGGGGCAGCGAAAACCACGTATTGAAAACTTTAAAGTTTTCCTCTAGGCCGAACTGAATCAGCAGATCTTCTCTAGTATTTCTGTCACCAAGACACCACACCCGAACCGCCGACCTTCGTATTGAAGCCCCCCTGAATAACATTAACTTCATATGGCCTGGTGCATTTAAGCAGTTCTTTAATTTCACCATAAAACCGGTCTACTTCTTCATCGCTTTTATCAAGGGTTGGGGCGTATTCTTGAATTATATTTATATTCAGTGGTTTTGCTTGGGTCTTTAACAGCCTTGTTAACAGCATTGTACTGTCTGAGCAGGGAATGAAGTTGGTGACGCTGTTTGCTATTTATTTGTTGACTATTATTCCTACACCTCTTCTGTGGTGTCTGTCTTCGTTACCAGAGTAATAAAAGACTTTGTCGTTATGTTGCACTGTCCTGTGCTGGGCCACCAAGTTTCACTTATTCCGAGAATGGACATTCTAAACCTACCCATCTCTTGTATTGTGTTAGCTAGTTTTCCTGCTTCAAACATACTTCGAATATTCCATGTCCATGTTCCAATATGAACTGCTTTTTTAATTTTGTTTTTGACTCCGGGGAGTCTTAGCACCCTCTTTTTGTCGGAGACTGAGGGCCGTATTTCTATGGTTTCTTCCAGGTGACTTTCTTGGGAAAAATACTTCAGTGGTTTCCCGTTACCTTCTGACGGGCTTATAGTTTTTTTTCTGGTATTCGACCGCCCCTAACTTGGAGTCAGACGGCGTCTGAAGCCGCTTCTTCCTGAAGAACAGACGCTTCGCTAGTTTTGGTCCGCCTTGAGTATTTTATTTCCTCGACACCACTCATAACTAAAAGACATTCCCCTATCCGCCACCTGGGGAGACGCCTGATGGAGGACTGGCAACCCCAAACGGGAGCTCTGTTTCAGAAACAAAATTATGAAATAGCATAGCCGGAATTTCGGGAAAATAATACGTTTTTATTTTTAGCCAGGCTTTTATAAAATAGGATACTTGGCGACCTGCGGATGCCAGGAAACCTAGATATCATACCTATGTCATATTCACAATAATCAAAAATTTCATCCTTTGGTGCCGCATCTTAGTAAATAAGATAAATAGAGTGATATTAATATTGCGAAAACAAACTTTGAATTTGCATCAATCCGTCAAAATCAATCAATAATCAATAATCAAAAATTTCATCCGTTGGTGCCGCATCTTAGTAAATAAGATAAATAGAGTGATATTAATATTTCGAAAACAAACTTTGAATTTGCATCAATCCGTCAAAATCACCTAATTACTACACGGTAAATTTGTATTATAGAACAGTTGTTAGTACCCACAAGTTCAGATTCTGCTCTGACAAAATCTTCCCAAATCTTTGAGAAAAACGTGCCATCTAAACGTGGTGGAAACGTTTTTGCTTCTACAAGTAAAATATTCGTACAGCTAGAAACGCTATGAAAGATCTGCAAGATTTAGTTATATAGCCAAATCATTTAAGGGATATTCTAATGCTGTAGCTCAGGGAAAATTTTTCCAAGTTGCCCTGAATCTATTGCGGAGGTGAATATTAGCCTAGTCGCTTCTTGATATTTTTTAATAGATAAGTGAAAAGTGGTTAAATTGCAGCTAAATTAAGAAAATATTTTCATGATTTGTTATATATTTAGTTAGTTTCATATACAAATTTTTCACATGAGTATTAAAATAGGTATAGTTTCGATTAAAAAAAAAACCATTAGTTTAAATGCGAAGAAGCAATTCCAGTCAAAATACCGTAAAAATAGTACTCATAAATAATTGTAAATATCAGTACCTATCAAAAAGCAAACAGTTTCATTTGCTTAGGGATTACCGTTTCGATCGGGTTTAATTACCATTCAGGGCAGGTCATTCAGTCATCGGACTAACCCTGTTATTTATCTCAGGACTATGACTAATTACACTAAGTGCAAAAGTCAATTCTCCTATCACCTGTTGTATATTGTAAACCTGTCTTAGGATAACTGTATCCGGAAAAAATAAGCGCTTGCGCTTAATTCCACACCTTGAGACTTTTGCGGCGTTGCCAGACATGGTGCGCTTTCTTAACTATTACGGTGCAAAACGCATCTCACGCATTTTTAGTTAGTAGCACTTCATTAATAAGAGTTATTATATTTACTGCAGGCTTTACGAAAGGAAAACAGTGACAGATAAAAAAAAATAACTCCTATCTTAATTCACATAATAAGGATACTTCTTTAAATTATGCTAATAACATGTGTCCTTACTTATTTCACAGTACACACAATTATAAATAATACATAATAAATTCCTCGAAACCTAATTTTGCTTCACTGTCAGAGTTAATAAGAACGGGTTGTATATTATTTTGTATATTAATATATAAATCTTCAACTTTTAAAATATGCTTTAATGAATTTTTCCAGCTTTCAGCCGGTATATTGTTTATGCCAGTTTTATGACACTCGCACTTAGGGTAGCTCTTACCTCAGTACGACCCATCTGTTCCGCCAAGTTATCACAGATGTATTGTTTTTCAATGTTAATGAATTTAATACTTTTAAAAGTTGTTCTTTTTTGTGGTTTAATTTAAAATAAATGTAATTTTCTTATATTGTGCCTTATGTTTCAGTTTTAGTACCTGATCTGTTTGGCGCTCTATATAGAAGGCGACTGTGATAAATTATGTTATCCATTATAATGGATACACTATTGTTGGGGATACTTTTTAAAAGATAATTTTCAAACCAAATATCAAGAAGTTACGCACCTGTGTCTTCATGGTAGTCGAAGCTCAAATCCTTAATATTTTTAGCAGACAACAGCAAGCAATCTGGAACCCATTCATTTTTCGATCTACCGTGAATTGCTTTATTTATGGCTGTTTTCCTCCCGGTCTTTAATTGGCACCGACCCATCCTTTACACACTGTGTCGTGGGTCTCATCCAGGTGAAATATAGATCTGTGTTCTAATCTATATATTTTTTTTATCTTTTTATTTAGTTGCCTTCACCCTAGGTATTTAGCCTGACTGAGCTTTGTAATATTTTGGGATTGCGAAATGAATCGCGTCGGAGGCTGGCTCCTATCCAATAGACACTAGACAGGGGGTTAGTCAGACAGACAGCACAACACAGCTTATTGATACTTTTCTCGCTCCCGAGCATCCGTGGAGCTTTTCACAAAAGAAATGATACCTCGAACAAAGAGGATGGATGGTACTTAAAAGAAGGATCCTCAACATTAACAGCTCACAGTTTAAAACTTTAAATTGTTATCGCTTAAATACTTTACCATACAATTTTAATAATGTCACCTTTAGGGTTATACAACAAACTGAATAAAGATATTGGAGTTTTGGCATTATTTTCCACCAGTATTTCACATAAATTTGGTCTAATATTTTTACACTCGAAGAGAAGATGCTGTAAGGTACTCAACCCCCACACTCACATTCCGGGGTATCCGTGACGTCTACTTAGAAATTCCGATT
>MU189295.1:26988-38107 GCA_016904865.1 Pissodes strobi | reverse complement strand
TCTGATTTTTTTCGAAGATTTCGAGATAGAGTAGAGTAAGGTATAGACGTAGCGAAAAGTGAGATTTTTCCGTTTTAGATATGTACGACTTCATTCCAAAATTTAATTTGTTGCATAAAGAAGTGAATGGCGTGACTGAGAGCAAAAGAACACCCGTTTTCTCAAATTTAGAACCTGGTGCAGGTTTCAAGTTCAAATTGGGATTAAACAATTTCTCTTTCGGGATAAACAATTTCAAATTGAGAACAATCAAATCCAACTTGGGAGCAATAAAAGAAGATGAAATTAGATAAATTCAAATTGAGATTAAGCAGTTTCAAAATGATAATATAGGTTATCTGGTAGAATTTTTGATTGGCTGCATAAGGTTTAAAACTCTCTACACAGGAGAAGGAGCGAGGGATGAGTACCTACGCAACTTTGGTGTACATCCAATGGGCATTGGAGGGAATTGTGAGGAATTTCGCGGCAATGTGAAGCATTCAAAAGACATTGCGGGATAATGTTGGGCAAAGTGAGATAATGCAGGATTGTGGAACAATGTTGGGCATTGAAGAGGCATTATGAGGCAATATTGTGCAATAAATGGGAATTGTTAGCTCTTACGCATGATCGCGATGGACTTTGAGTGCTCTATTCTCCAGTTACAGGATTGCCAGTTATTACTGATATTTGCATGAAATTAAATGCTTCAATCAGTTATAATACTCACTTTGTTTTAAGTTAATATTAATAATAGAAAAACATTTTTTTGAAATATATTTGTATTACCTATATATCTATTGATATATCGTCTTAATTGATTTCAGATTAATGTTATGGATTATGCAAACAAAATAAATATTCTAAGACAAGTTACATTCCTCATGAATGCATATTTTATGGTCCAACAAATATTGGCCAAAGTATATTCTTAAAGGAGCCGATAAAGTCAAAATTGGCAAATTCTATTTAGAATCCAAAAAAACATTTTTGAATTAAAATTTTTATTGTTTTCTTTTATTAGTTAAAATTTTGTATTAATTATACATTTAATATTAATAAAATAATTCTTTCATCAATTCTATTTTGTTTTTTATAAATATTATTAACAAGCTAAGTTTGTATTAACCTTGTTTTTTACTTTCTCTACTTTTTGCCGTTAAGTTGTCGTTAGTATTTTTTAAAATAATTTAAGAAAAGGAATTTTATATATTCATGCATCATATTATAACTCGCGTCTAAATTTGTGTCTTGCACTATTATATATTTCTAGAGGATTGCTCCTATTAAAAATGATATAATTGGATAAAATCCAATAAGTCTCCCTGTAAATAACTATTTTGCCTACTAGAGCATAAAACGCTCTGTTACTGGGAGGTAAATAATTATGCAAAATGCATTTACGTTACAACAATCTTATTCTCATCGGTACCAGACTGGATCATATCATATATATTGCTCACAGTTGAGCCCATAACTCAGTTAAGGTTTGCGTCTTAAGCGCATTGTAAATAAATATTAAAACTGAGCTTTATCCACAATACCGAAACAGAATTTTTGCACTCGACGCGCGTTTCGCTAACCATGTTAGCATCATCAGGAGATGATTAAAACTCAGTTTAAAAGGCCATTGAACGTTTTCTTCCACTTATACCAAAATACAGATGATATGCTTTTCTCATTAAGGGGCTAAACGTACATTTTTAATTCTCAAAGGTGACTTCACCGCATATGTAACAAAAACTATCCGGTTTACTTACACAAGCAGCAGACATACTGCTTAAAAGCCACAAACCACTGAACAACGAGCAGATAACAACTATCCAACGGTTTAAATAGGACTAATTAATAATTCAAAATCTAATCCTAGGTAGTTTACTCCCCATTATTATTATTTCTAAAATGAATAATAAAAGAATATTTCCGGTTATAATCCAATTCTTGAAAGTTACAACTAGGTATATAGAGCAGAGAGCAGGTACCATTTATGATTAGGTATCAATAAAACCGGAGCCAACTGAGGCATTTGTCTGGTTTATTGCTGAATAGCATAACAAAATACGGAACATTCGGTTATTTTGATCCATGTAACGAGTACTTAAATGTTACCGATAATTTTTTACGAATATTTGTCTTATAATAATTTGTAAAGTAAACACACCCCAGTAAAAAATAATCTGGTTAATTTTAAAGCACGAGCGGTTATTTAGGGGAATATTACATGAATCAAACCATAAACTTTATTAAGTAAAAATCAAATAATTCCACATCAACTTAACAAATTGACATTTATTGTTGCATTTTTGCTTCGACACTCTGCTCTTGGCTACTTGGATACGGCAGTGGCCCTAAATAAATGGTTTCTGATTTTTTTTTGTGGCGTTGTGGCTCGATTTCTGTGCTTGCCTTTTCGTCCAAGTTGAAATCTCGTTTGCTCCCACGGGATTGTTTTTAAACCAGTTTCCAATGAGGGTTTGAAGTCAAATTTACGTTATGGTTTTTTATTAGCGTTATTATTTTTGCCCAATAAATATTTTGACTAAGTTTATATTCAACTGGCTGTTTCAAAAATCAATTAACGTTTTTAATCAGTTATTGATAATAATACTCAAGGTATGTAATAACTAATATTTAAAAGATTTCAATTTTTCTGCTTATTGCATAGCGCGGATGACGTAAAATGTAAAAGATTGATATATTTATCAAATCATAATTACAAATTCGTAATATAATAAAATTTTTGTCAGTGGTTTCACCATATTTCCGACTACAAATATATTGTAAAATGTACATTTTGCTCCATTTTCTTGTATTTAATTAAATTTTGGAGTTTTGGGTGATTTTAAAATATTGTTAAAGGATTCGAACGATTATCTGCCATTTGAAATGAAGTCAATAACATCTTTTCCCGCATTTTGCAGAGCTTTGAGATCATATTTGGATACTGGACAGAGCCTTATACGCAATAAACGACTTTTTTTTATTAATACTTAATTTTGAGCATCTTACACACTGGTTTAATGTTTGGTGTTTAATATTTAGTATTTGATGTTTAAATGATTAAATATTTTGATATTTAATATTGTATATAATATTCTGACCACGTACAATTTGCACAATTGTATAAAGTTTTGTATAGTTTGTGTTTTTTTCTCTTCATGTTATGTTTCTATTTGTGTTTTTGTATGTTTTGCACTCTAGCTCTAGCTTTGTCTACAAATTGGGAATTTTTTTGACAATAAAGCATCTTATTATATTTTTATTGCATTATACCCGATGGATTGAAGGAATTAATAAATAAATAAATAATAAGTAAACTCTGAATCGAAATGTTTTCAGAAATCGCCATATAAATTAAGTTGATACGAGAATTGATATTTGAAAACAAATTGCGGTTTGTGTCAAAGTTAAAGATTGAAGACCCTACTTGCCACTACGTGCTTTACTGTAATGTACATTGTACTATACTTGTAAATATACCTAAGGGAAAGGCAATCAATAGTTATCACTTATAGTTAATTTCGCATATTTTTGTTTTAAACTATTCCAATCTCCTTACAGTCATAAACACAACATATAAAATTTACCGTAATTTTATCGGTGTAGCGTTGGCAACACCGCAGCCTGCACCTCAAGACATTCTCCTTACGAGGACCGTTCCACAGTAAAATAATACACAAAAGTGAAATCTGACCGGCTATCGTGAGGCTCTCGGTTGTTCTGCTTGAAGATAAATAAACAAACAAAAACCCCCAAAAGAAGCAGATTTTCAATGAAATTAGTGAAAAAATAGTGAAAAAAATCCTGAATAAGTGCACGCGGGTGAACTCATTTAATTAGTGTACAAGTTTGCGTGCTAATCGACTGTTGATGTCACTCAAAACCTGTGGATTAGATCGGGTTTGAGTACTAATTTAAATATACTATTCCTGCATTAAAAGGTAACATTTACTCTTTATTTTTGCCATTTGTTCTTGATTTTTATTATTGGATTACTTGGATTACTTTTATACGATGTATTACGAGACGGGTCAATAACCACTTGACTTGTCTATTCTATAACGTGACATCCGGATATCGGCTTTATTACCAGTTGCATTCTTAAAATTTAGGCTCCTATTAATAAATAACGAGTATTTAAATTTTGACATTGCAGTTTTGATCACAGGGTAGCAGTCAATAATTTTTGTCAAATAAGATAATAGTGCGTATAACTAAAATTTTGATCAAAACTTTAAGTCGAATATTACTTGAACTAAACAAGTTGTCTAGATAAAAGTTTCGACATTTGTTCCTATAAGCTATGCAGTTACATGTCTTTAGAACGTTACTGCAGATTAGTTTTATAGGGTGTCATGAACCCCTATTTTTTATCTAAAAGTTTACTAACTCCGAGTTGTAACAAAATTTTGCTTTTACTTTTTAGCATCAAAACAATTCAAAAGTAAATGCAAAGAATTAGTTCCTGTATATACAGGGTGTCTCTAAAAGCCTGCACGAAACGCTAGCACAAACTGTTGAAGCTAAATTATGGGCTGTTCTCACGTCCCCTTATGTTCGAACCACTTTTTAAATCAAGTTCAAAATGTAGTCATCAGTTTTGACCGCAATAATACTCAATATTTAAACAAAAAAAAAATAATAAAAATTCGTATCAGAAAATAATGAATGAAATTTTCGCCTTAATTATTCAGTCTCCAGTAGACAAAGCCTGGTATGGGTATGAGGGCTGACAAAATAATGAAGGATATGTGCCTGTTTTTAAGCTTTAATCTCATAGTCAGTCAAATGAAAACAAAAATATCTTTCTCTCTCTTTACAACCCATGTCTGGCTTCGATTCTAAATAAATTGAAGCAATTTCGTCATGACGTCATTATTTCATCGCGAGAATTCACTGTTTTGAAACTATTTGAACCAGGTTCAAATAATTTGGCCACCAGAAAATAGCTATAGGATCTAGCCTAATTTATTTATGTTCAAAAATTGATAGTTCCGAAATTCAGGGAGTCGAAGCGAACATATTACCACAGCTTAATTAAATAAGCTGTGATATTACGCTTCGAGCAGCTATTTTTTATGCTTCAGAAACGCCTGATATATATACTTTCAAAACGCCTGCTGCTTATAATATATTAGCCAAGCCGGATGAATATCTAACTGAATAAAAACATGTTAGGTATAAGATCCAGTTTTATTTTGTAATTTGATGCATTTGACTGCTTTTTTAATGTATTTGCTTTCACAGCATAACTAGTTTATTTGTAGCATTAGAAAAATAATAATCTGTAGCTTCAATCAACGATGAAACCCTTCAAAAATGTCTGAGGATTAAATCTATCTAGAAGTATTAGTAGGAGAGACGGCTGCAGTTTTTCTGTCATCATAAGGTGGACGGACGATAAAAATTGAAGTGGTAGTTAAACCCTAATTAAGAAAGGTCTCGAAGGTTGCCCTCGAAAATCCTACCGATACAATGTTTTTTTTTCAACTGTTTATGAGCCAAAGCGACCCTAATTAATTGTCTTTATCCTTATAAAGGTGAAATGCGTGCTCATATTTAAAATGATATTTAAAATGAATTGTTGCCAATGTTGCCATCGTATGAAAAAAGATTAAATCGTTCATCAGTTATCTAACTCAGCGTTAAAAAAGGCATAAATTCCATTGCTTATCGTCAACAGAAGAATTTCAAATACCGGGAATTACAGTTACCGAATCTTCCGACTGTCGAGAAAGATCAGAACCAGTGATTTCGACTTGTACGTTACTTCCCTTTTCGATATGGCTAATTTGTTCTTCGCTTTAAATCGGCCGAATTAGGCAAGGTATTCAATGAAACTACTGAACTCCTAAATTTACAGCTGACACATTCCAACTTGTTAGAAGAATTCAGAAGAGGTGCATTTGATGTCAAGACATCAACTCGCAATTTGTCGGGTTCTTCTGTTGACTCTAAGGTCCCCAACAATCAAGGCCCAGTGATTTGAACAAAAGCCTAATGAATGGGAAATTCAAGGGAGCCCTTGTTCTTTTCTTATCCGAAAATTGCGAGAACGATCATCTTTTTCGCCTTTTTGGAGTGAAGAAGCTTTTCTAATTGTTGGAGAAAGTTGCTTTTCTTATTGTATTTTGAATAAGTCACTTATAAAGGTTGAAGAACCCGAGGAAGAACCCGACTTCATGTGTTTCAACCAGGAGGCCGATACGAGTATGGTTTATCATATAAGTAAGTTGAGCCTCAGTCGCAAGTTGTGGTTAAAGCTTCCGACATGGATGTATTGGTGATTTTATTGGGAAATTTGTACAAATTGGCTAGCTACTGCTTCGTCGAAAAAAGGGACCAATAATGCTTGAGTTGTACAATACTAGCTGCAATTTTGGGATTACGTGTGTGCAAAGCCTTGCCGAGTTTTCACGCTTTTACGGATTGTGATTACACATCAGCCTTTTACAGAAAAGAGGAAATAAGACTATTCCAGCATTTCGAAATACTTTTTTAGCACTTCCTAATACAAGCATCAACACGAAGAGATAACGACGGTGATCCCTATGTCAGTGTTATCAATAGCATTCAAGAATTCACAGCTGTTTGATAGTCGAAATTGTAAGCGTTGATTCTATGCAATGATTTTCCAAAAATTGTACTCATCACGTAAAGAGTCCCAGCAGTTCTTAAAGAAAGTCAATGGTTTTGATTCCAGCAGTATTCCGCCTTATTTAGGTCATTGCAACAAAAATATTACCTACAGTTTACGTCAGTGCACCCCCTAGAGTATGGTTGGATTTTTGATGGAAATAAGTATAAGCCGGTGATTCTATGCCAACGAAAGTTTAATGATGTATTGGTGAACACTAACGAAGTCGATAGAGATAAAAACGATGATTTGGAAAATACTGTCGATAGTACGGATTCAGAGAGCGAGTAATATTTTTCAAGCTGTTACTTTCGCGTATCTATAATAATTTTCTTATCGGAATAATTGCTACAGTTAAGGGTATACATTATCTTATCATATTATAAATTCTTCTTCTTCTTCGGCTCTATAACTCGTCGTATTGCCCTTCATCCTTGGCGGTCTTGTGCCTTTATTTCACACAGTCTAATGCTCATATTCCCAAGGTCTTCGGTTACAGCGTCCATCCATCGATTTCAGAAGCGTCCCACTGGCCTTCTGCCTACCGATCTCTCCCAAAAAGCTGTTTTTACAATGCGCTGATCATCGCTTCTTATTACATGACATGCCCATCTAAGCCTATTAGCCTTTATTTATATGTCTAGTAAGGCTCTCTTTCCCAAATAGTTGTTAGAGTTCATGATTATGTCGACCCCTCCATTATTTCGTGTTAGCATCCTTACAAGGGCTGTAAATGGCGCGTAGAATCTTACGTTCCCATACCAGCAGTTTATTCATTTCTTTTTGGTTAAGAGTCCAAGTCTCGCTTCCATATGTCACCACAGGGCGGATTATGGTTTTAAGATGCGAATCTTAGTATTCCTGGAGAGAAGCTTAAATTTTATTAAGTGTTGAATGGAGTAAAAGGTCCTGTTTGCCGCGACTATTCTGGTTGCCACATCTTTCTCAACACGGTTATCCTGGGTAATTATCGCTCCCAGGTAGGTACTTTACAACTTCAAAGTTGAGGTCTTAACGACCTCAACTTATATATTATTCAGTTCAGGCATTTCTTGACATTACCATATATTTAGTCTTGTCCTCGTTGACTTTGAGGCTCATTTGCAATGCAGCTTCCTCAAAACGACAGAAAATTCCACATACATCTCGCGTTGACTGAGCTATGGTATCGACGTCGTCAGCGAATGCTAGAACAATCTTCGATCCTCGTGCCGAAATGCTTGTGATCAAGTCTGCTTCAACTTTTCGCATTGAATATTCTAAATCTAGGTTGAATAGCAGGGGGGATAGTGGGTCTCCCTGTTTTAAGCCGGAATTAATATTAAATGTTTCTGAGCTGTGAGATCCTACTCGTACTTGTGCGTAAGAGTTGCTCACGCACATCTGCGTCATTGACACCAATTTCTTTGGGATACCCATTTCGGTCATTGCTGACCATAAGCACTTTCCGGTTGATGGAATCATGGGCCTGTTGAAAATCTACGAAAATCTGGTGCACATCTTGGTTAAACTCCCAATTATCTGCCTAATGGTGAATATCTGATCAATGGTTGATCTGTCTAAAGCCGCAGTGGTAGTCTCCCAGTATTTCTTCTGTGAATGGTGTTAATCTTTTCAATAGTACAATGAATAATATATTGTACGCAACATTGATTAGTGAAATACCTCTATAACTTTTACATGATTCTTTATCTCCTTCTTTATGCACTGGAATAATCATGCTCCCGCTCCACTCAGCCGGCAGCTTCTCTTGTTCCAAAATAATTTTTGTATAACTTGGTGTATTTTGGCATGTAGTTCAGGCCCACCCTGTTTTATTAGTTTCGCTTCAATGCCATCACTTCCTGGAGCTTTTCCACTTTTCGGCGCTTTTATTGCTTCTTTGACCTCTTCGAGTGATATTATATATTGGTTTTTAGTTCCGCTGTTTGATGCTCCGCTACTTCTTCATTTTCTTCGTTGCGCGTTTTAAGCAAATTTTTAAAATATTCTTTTCATCTTCTGATGATGTCTTGCTCCGCTGTAAGTAATTTTCCCGTTTCCTTTTTCACAAAACCAACATGTTTGTTCCTCTTCTCTGTAGTTTAACATCTTTGTAAAACTTTCTACACGCGTTCTGTATGTTCTCTATTTCCATCCTCTCAATCTGATTGTTAGGTATGTTTTTTTTACTCTTACGGTTCTTCTTGATTCCGCCCTCTTCCTATTAAAATTTTCCTTAGATTGGTCTGTTGGGTTCGATAGATATTCCATTCGCTTGGTTTAATATGTCTCCACATTCCATGTCATACCATTTTCTACTCGTCCTATTGTTCTTTTTCCGCACACATACTTCTGCCGTCTCCATTATGACTGCTTTCACTACTTGCCATTCATGCTCTACCTCTGTGGTCTCTATTTCTTCTAGTGCTTGAAATTTTTTACTGATGGCTAGTTGGTACCGTGTGTCAATTTCCAAATCATGCAGCCTATCCGAATTCCATCTCTCGATCTTTGTGTGTTTCTCCTTTGGTTGTGTAGACAGCTCGTCCTTAGTGTAGCACTAACTAATATATGGTCAGAGCCGCTGTCTGCTCCTCTCATACTTCGAGCATCAATGGTGCTGCTGGAATGTGGGCCATCTATCAACACATGGTCTATCTGGTTCCGAGTTACTCCATCGTTTGACACCCAGGTTTCTTTATATATGTTTTTCCTTTGAAATTGGGTGGTCTTCACGATCATGTTGCAAGTTGAAGCAAAATCGATAAGGCGTGACCCATTACCATTGGCTTCCTCATGCAAGCTTCGGTTACCAGCTATCAGTCTTAAATAGTCTTCTCCACCTATCTTGGCATTCAGGTCCCCGAGTATAATCTTCATGTCGTGGCTTGAAGCTTCTCTGTATTTCCGGTATAGAGTGTCATAAAACGTTTCTTTTTTGTCCTCCTCAGCTTCTTCTGTTGGAGCGTGGACTGAGAACAAAGTCAAGTTGAACCGTTTACCTTTAAGTCTGAGCGTACAAATATGCTCGTTAACTGACTTAAAGTTTAAAACAGCCGATCTAAGCTCCTTGTTAATCAGAAAACCACATCCATATTCGTGCCTATTTTCGTGTCTTAACGAGTCTTCCATCTGTATAGTTCCACTACCTGTCCATCTTATCTCCGGGATAGCTGTCACGTCCATCTTCAGTTGTTGTTATTGTTTTATGGCTCTTGTAGGGTGAGTCTGTTTCTGTGTGCCAGTTGATCTGCAACCATCCGACAATACCACACTAGCCGGGAGTTGATTCTGCTAGATGCTAGCGCTTATAAGGCTGCTTGACTATGTGATAGGATATAGATCTTTGCACCTCTTAGGCCTTTTTTGGCAACATAGTTTTTTGGAAGATTTTGAGCAGGTAACCTTAGTTCGATTTATAGAAGAGATCGGGATCTAATACCTAGTTTATGCGTTCACTTGATAACGACAGTGATTCATAAAAAATTACCCCTTACGCCTGGCTGCCGGGGTATCCGGCAGGGTGGGGGTAAGCAACCTTAATTCATTCGTCTCGCTCTCCCCTATAACATGGTGAATTTGTTTTTGTCCACCACAAAAAGGTTGTTACTTCAATTATTTGATTCATAAACAATTGGATGAAACATTGTTTCGTCAGAATTATCGGGGGCAACCTTCGCCACCCCTCGTAATTAGGGTCTTAACTATCATTTCAATTTTCATCGTTATGACGACAGAAAAACTGCAGCCGTCTCGGACTATATATTTGGCAAAAGACTTCATCATTTTCAATGTCGAGTCAGATCCTGAATCCTCGAAACATTAAAAAAGGCAGATTGAAATTATTTCTTCCTGTCCTACAAAAAGTTCCATGTTTCGATTTACCTTGAATTCCAAATTTATTTGCAGCTTCCCAAAAAATTAATGCGGCTTACTGGCAAGCTCCATATAGTATTTTTTCTTTATAAATTTGCTTTCAATTATATCAAGAATAGCATCTAATATTTTACGTTTCTGTTCCATGTTTCCAGTATTTATCTACTCGATATGAAATGAAAGCTCAATATTAAATGAAGATGTTGCAAAGGATTGAAATATTTATTTTCAATGTATTTGCAAAAGCTGTTTTCAAGAATGTATCTTTTACTTATTTTCTTCCCTTCTATTGAGCGTTTCTGCTTATATTTAATATATTTTAAGGAAGTTTGTCAAGCATAGCCGAGGTTCTCCGAGTAAGTTCATGCAGCAGACTTTTTTGTAACTATTTATATTAAGAAGAGCACGATTTGTAGAAAATTTACAGAAAATCTGAACATAAGACCAGATATTTTAACAAGTTTCAAAATTTCTCCTATACGTCGACATTGAACGTTGCTTTTCGATATACCTATTTATTCACATAAAAGTCATACATTTTTAATTGAAATTTTTGAAAAACACTTAAATATATATAGTTTTAATAATGCGTAACTCCAATATTTATTCCGTATATGTTTGGTTTTTTGGGATGAGAAATTG
>MU189295.1:2870-26978 GCA_016904865.1 Pissodes strobi | reverse complement strand
TACACAGTCAAGTAATGACGGATTTACTGACGTTTGAAGAAAAAATAATTTATACGGATGAGCCTTAAAAGATTTTAGAGGAATAAGCTGTTTTAATTTCCCTTTAAAGGAAATCCTGTTATAAATTTATAACGCATATTTTTTAGGTCATTACCGTACTACCTAAAAGTAGATTAACTATTGTTAAAATGTACTCTGTTTTGGTTGTATAAGTGTACATAGATTAATTTTTTGTATTCTGTTGTGACAAATTTGTTAAACGTTTCCTTTTTTTATTTTACCATTTAACGCGAGATAGTAATTGTTATAGGTATACTTATATGGGGCTGATATGTTATATTTATTGCAAAAACTATTATCGGCAACAAAAATTGAGCATAAAGAGGCTGTTTATATAGCCTCAGTTAGTTTTTTTTTAACTTGATCATTTATAGCAGGAACAAAAAGACCAGGCACTATATGTACTACTCCTAATATACGAAAAGTTTGCAATTACTTAGTGTCTAATCCAACACTAAGACTGGCTGTTGTCATAACCATTTGAATATGGTGTGTCTTTTTAGAGGTGTGTGATACATATACAGTGCTATAAAAATAAGTCCCATTTTCTGGATAACGACTAGAGGAAAAATATAATACAAAAAAACTACGGTGTGTGCTAAAGATTACAAGACAAAAGTGAAAAATTCAATAAAGCTATATTAAAAACTAAAAATTGGAAAATATATTACAGAGACTGACAAGATGTCTGCTCATCTTGTCAGCAATAGAAATAAGACGATAAGTGCCTTATATATCTTTAATTTGAAGTAGCTCATTCTGTATAGAAGGCATCATCATTTAGAAAAAAAAACTGTTTCTTTCGAAAAAAAAACAATAAAACCCCCCCATTTTTTGACCTGTAAATCGAATTTTTTACATTTTCCCTCAAAAGTACACGTTCCAACATTTTCGAAACAGAGAAGCATTTATGAGTTTTTGTCCAAGAAATTCTCCATCGAACTGTGGCTGTTTTTTCGAACTCAGAAAATGCTCGCCATTTTCCGATTCTCGTCAGTTTTTATAGGATTCAGAAGACCGTCAGAAAGAATATGTTTGAACCCACTAGCGATTGTGCAGCAAAATTTTGAAAAATCATACATTTGACACAATAACTAGAAAGCAAAAGGGCGGACCGTCAAAAGGAACTGACCCTAAGCGGCTCTCAAATCTCAAATTTCCACTCACAGCTGTTCCCACGTACAACTCGATGGCAGCTGCTGCACTATGAGTGAGAGCTCCAATATTGAAAATGTATCCTGTCATACTGATCAGCATTTCGCATCACTGGGATAACTTGATGCTGAAATATTTCTACTTCTTCAGTAATCAAAAAATAGGCCAATTATTCTGTCTCCAAGAATTTCTGTCCAAACGATCATTTTCTTTTTAACTGGGTATGCGTGGCCTATAAGGCTCTTCACGCGCTCATATTCTTGTATGATGACCTTTGCGTTTCCTCGATTTTGTAAGTTTTTTTTTCACTATATAGAGAGAGTACTTTAAGCCACAAAAATGTTTGGACGCACCACATATTAATAAAAAAAAACGACCAATTTGCTAATGAAGCAATGCAAACCTGAAAATCAATTATCAGATAAGAATATTGTCTGAAAAAATTTGCGTAGAACGGGAAAGCCTGGTGATTAGCCCAAACTAACTTAATGCCACTGATAGCTCCATTAAATAAAAATGCCGTTTTGCATTGCAAATATTGACCTTTTTACTGCTATTTGTGTACAATAAACCAAACATTTATTTTAGAGAAGACCCCATGCTGAGAAAATAGATAAATATCTAAAAATCACCCGAACCAGCGCAGCGTTAAATAGCCTAACGTAGACAGTTTTGAACGTTCCATGCGTAGACAACTCAGTCTTATTCACTATCACTACCCAGGAAAAAAGTGTGTTGAACGCGCCAAAAGAAGTTTTCACTTTATTCACAAGATATGCGAACCTGCTTAAGTGCAGTGCCGTCATTTTTTAACCCACTATTTTGTTTTCGTTTTTCTCTGGAACTGCTGCGTTAGTTAGGTTACCGTATTCTTTTTTTAGCTTGGTATGCCGCGCTATGGCATAGTTTCCCGCTATTTTGCCTTACTTGAATTGTTAATTTTTCCTTGCGTCTTTCTTTCTTCTCTCCACCTTCCGAGGAGTACTCCTCGGGTGTGTGGTCTGTGTTTTCGAGGTCGTGTTGGTGGCGTTTTGGATGTGGTCTTGGTGTTGGCTGGTACACGTGGATTCCCAAGCCTTATTGGGAGTACGCAATGCCGGTCACCACCATTTTCCACGACTTTTAGGTTGGTTTACCGCCAAAACCACTTCCGCGGCGTTTCCAACCCGTCCTCGTGATCCCTAGCCCGTAGGATACTGATCGGGATTTGTCAGTTGTAGGGAATTAGTTTGCAGTTTTGTTAGGATTAGTAATGTGGGGATTTGTTAGTTATAGTTTTTTTAGTTTATATTTCTGTATAACCACATAATACGGTTTTGGTAGTTGGGTTACTTTCTTACTTTCACATGTAAGTTTTTCTTTTTTTTAATATCTGTGTTAGGGTTGATGTTTCTTGCCATGCACATGTCACATGTCTCTTACTTCTAGAGCATTTTAATTCCCATCCAGTTTAATTATAATTATCGTCGTCAAATTTTTTAGAAAGTTTTCCTCTTATCCTAGGAGAGGGAGAGTTGTAACGGGCCAAATTTTCATCATCTATTATCAGTCAAGATTTAATATTTAATTTAGGGTTTTCTTATTGACAAAACGGTGTATTAATTATCGATGCGGATGAAATTATATATACATATATTAGTGTGACGACCTGTGTCGCATGGTAGGTGAATGAAATGGCGATCGAGAGTGAATTTCAGTTATCTTTTCTCTGCAATTTAGAATCGGTCATGGTTATCTATTGGCTGTTTGTGACTTATTACATGTACCCAAGTTCTGACTGCATTTCTGATTGATGGATTTTGGAGCATAGGTCTTTTAATTCTCTTAGTAGCTTTCCAGAGTGAATATTCTATATTTGTGACATTAGTTAATTCACTCAGGTAGTTACCTATTGACTGGTTTTTGATACGGTTAATATTCTTCTTTTAATGATTGAGCTGCATTTTTTTTAATGCTCTTTTATCGACTGGGGCTCTTGTTTGATGCCCTTTCTTTTTAATATAATTTTAATTAAAACTAATATTGTTGAGGTAAAAAATTATTTTAATTTCATTTTAACTTAAAAATTTAGTAGTAGATGAATATTTTGAGCTAACATGAAAGTGAAATGTGCATGTAAGTAATTTATTTGCATCCTTAAACTAATAAACTGTGGTTTAGTAACTACTCAATGTTCTCATTTATTTTAAATATAGCAGTACCATTTTACGTAATTCAGGTTATTTTTGGACGCTTATTTTAGCATTATCAATTTTCAGCAACAGCATCTGGATGGACACATAACGATATTACTAACCCAAACTAACAAGTTTGTTAACAGGGAAAAATCTTTTTTAAACGTATCATATTAACTAAAGCTGTAATCCGATTTATTTGAAAATTGTGGGTTATATATGATAAAGGACTAATTATGAATATAGAATATTTGAATATATGGCTTACTAGCGCAGAAAGCACGTCTTGGGATTCAAAATAAAACTGAACTGATGGCTCCAGTAAGAAAAGCGGAGCTGGAATATATGGAAAGTCACTAAAGACTGAGATTTCGGCCAGTTTCGGCTTAAGCTAACATATTTCTATCTCTGTGCACTCGAGCTGGAAGAATGATACCTCACATGAAGGTTAATCAAAATATTTTCAGATAGTCAAGCAGCCCTTAAGGCACTTAAACCCAACAGTTAAACGCTCAAAATGGTATCGAATCGCAAAAAGGCTCTCACCAGATTGGGCGAACGTATTAGTGTTACTGGATATACCGGGCTAAAGGTGAATGAGTCACGGGGACTAAATATATGCTCAGAATATCGGATGAGCTCATAAGCACAGCCTGGGCAGAGGAGACGTCATTCCAACACTGGCTGGGTTTTCCAAAAATTAATCGCTCGAAGGCTTGTATAGCATATCCTTAGAAGCAATAGTTAATGGACAGAATACCAGAGTTAAGCAGGCAGCACCTCAAAACCCTTATAGGTCTGTACGCACGGTACACTGTACGTTGATATATCGTATGCATAGAGATGGCATAACACAGAATTCAGAGTTCTGACTGTGCATGGAGCATGAAGAAACGGCGGATGCCCTGCAGTTGTAAGAATTAAGTAGGCGATATACGATAGGGATAAACTACTGCCCAACCAACTGAAAAACAACCTCTCCCAACAATATAATCAGCTTCGCCAGATTGCTGAATTTGTTGTGGGAAATCTAAATTAGGTAAACGTGTCTGATATGGGTCCACTCATTTTTAAACCTAACCTAACCTACTTACTAACATAGCTTATTTATTACGTTCTGGAGAGGAGCTCATACATTCTGCTACTGCGTGTTCATGTTTATTTTTAGTTTGAAACCGTTTAATATTCCGTAAGAGACGTTTTGCCCATTATAGTCATTAAATCTATATATTCTATATAGAAAAAATTGTGATATTTAAGGCCTCAATTTGTAATATAGGATGGATTTGTTGAAAAGATGTGTATTTAAAACCAATTAGAACTCCTTCTTTCGGCGCGTTCAGCACATTTTTTTCTGGGTAGTGAATAAGACTGGCGCATCAGATTTAATGCAAGAGACATCAGATGAACGTTAACACACGTTCGGGTAATTTTTATTTAATTTTTCGCTTATGAGGTATCACGTAAATTGATTAATTTTGATGAAATTTTCTGGATACGCTATTTTCCGATAGGGAATTTCTACGAGAAAAGCTTTGTACATTGCTTCGCTGTTTCGAAAATCACGAAAAAATTGACTTTGAGGAAAAAGTTTAAAAATATCGATTTTTAGGTTAAAAAAATGAAGATTTTTCATGTATAAACATCTTACGCGGCGGTATAAGGGTAAATCTCGGGAAAATGGACGGAAGTGTAAAACCCGTCACATCATAACCATGCGCAGTTTACTTTGGCGCTTCCTTGTAAAACGACTAGCGGATAAAGACAGCTTGCTAAAAACATTCCGGACTTGTCGGAAGGCATTGGGTGTTTTCGTAAGATTGCCTTCCTATTTTAGCTGTATCTTTACGATGCAATGAATTGCATACCAGTCCTCTGGTGGTTCAGTAGTTAAGACGTTAGACCTCTGGTTCGGCGGCCCGGGTTCGATTCCCGATGGTGTTTTTTAATTTTCTTGAGGTTATATTTGTAATAAGTTTTTGTCTTGATTTTGGGCATGCCTTGGGTTAGTTTTTGTTCTTTGCGCCTGTAGCGAGCGAAGAGAGCGGAGGGCTATACGTGAAGTGTAATATTCATATATGTAAAATATTATATATATGGTAATATTAGACATTCTAATACAAACGTTACAGATGTAAACATTAAACAACGCAAGTTAGGCGGTATCTGTGACGGGAATGTGTTTTGCAAACTGTCTGTAACCGTTAGTGTAAAATATGTTCTTTCTAACGCCAGAATATAGGCAGCCAATTCCAAATAAGTGGTTGCCTATATTTAGGCGTCACGCAGCCTAAGGTGACATTAGATTTTCCTGTCGATATAGGGTATGTTTTCAAATCAGTGTTTCGAGTACTAGCAGACTCCCTCATTTTTTTATTTTTTCGAGAGAGAAAGAATTTTTTATAGAAAATCTTAATCACTTGACGAAAAATCTACGCTAAAAACCGTACAAAAGACCAACTTACAAATGGTGAAGCCTATTATACAGGATGAGCTAGTTTGGGATAAAAAAATTATTTTGGTTTTTAATATCGTTTTGTTGAAGTTTTCACTTATGTTCTGTGCTCTTAAGCACACACCGTAAGTTTTATTTTTTAATAATTTTTTTTTATCAAATTTGCCGAATAATCACTTATTTTAGTTTGTTTTATTTTCACTTTGTATTATAATGGAATTCCTACCAATTCCTAAAAAAAATGTTTAGATCAGTATTATACCACAGATATATTTGCTCAGACTCACGATAATAGGCCACCTTAAGAAAGATTAATGAAATATTAAGTAGAAGCGTGGGATCTGGTTGGAATATCTACGTCGCATTAAAAGAGTTTTGTTTAAAATTTTATTGGAAACTGATTTTTCATATACTCGTGTTAAATAAATAGGATTGTTACGTTACATGCTACTGCACATATTTGAAGCGCATTTTTTGTTCAGAATTTACTTTTAGCAAATAAAACATATAATCTAATCAATAATATATTCTCCAGCATTATTTCACGATTCAAATCAAATCAAATCAAAAAATGCTTTATTAACTAAGATTACTTGTGTACAAAGCAATAAAATAGATAGGTAAATTAGATAACACGTCACATTGACAAATCTAACTACTACCAGGTGTTACATGCTCACGTATGCAATATAAAAAGGAAAAAAAAAACAAAGGAAAATAATAAGGCAATTAAAAGTAATACCGCAAAAATCAAGCACAACACTATACAGTTACAATACAAAAATTTATTTTCTTCAAGATTAGTAAGCAAACTATCCTTTAGAGTTACATTAATATCACCTTTAAAATTAATAACACATGTTTTGTTTATATTTAAAGTTAAGAAGTTAGCGTCACACCATCTTTTTACTAAACCGATATCTCTGTTTACTGTACTTTCTAGGATCACAGCGTTTTTATGGCTCCATAAGACGGTGGCATCATCCGCAAACAGTGTGAAATTTCCCTCTATCTTTAATCTCGTGATGTCATTTATATATAATAAGAATAATATTGGGCCCAATACAGACCCTTGAGGTACTCCATGAGCTACATTCCTTTCGTTGGACACTTTACCGCTAAACATTACCTTTTGCGTTCTACCAGACAAGTAAGCCCTGAACCAGTCCAATGCTCTACCCTCAAGCTTATACAGTAAAACATGGTGGTCCACGCAGTCAAAAGCTTTCTTGAGGTCGCAGAATATAGCCGATGCATAATCCTTCCTATTAAGGTTGATATATAGCTCCTCCAGTGTTAAGACCTGCCTTAAATCCGAATTGCTACCTGCTTAATATATTATTTTTAGTCAAAAAAGATACCATGCGTAGTTTTACAATTTTTTCCACTATCTTTGATAAGGTGTTCAAAAGAGCTATGGGACGGAAATCGGAAGGATGGTTAACATCACCACCCTTAAAAATAGGCACTACTGTTGCCAGTTTAAGACATTGTGGAAAATCACCCGCCAATAAGGATTCATTAATCGCTTCACAGAGAATAGCTAAAACTGAGTCAGGCAGACTTTCATAAACTTTTATTCACATGTCATCCCAACCGTGGCATTTCTTATTCTTAATTTTTGATATAACACTTTTCAGTTCTATTAAATTCGTGGGGGTGAGAAAAGATTAATCTTTTATATTTACGTGGGACATGTATTGACTAAAGTCTTCTTTACTCTCAATTTCTGAGGATAGTTTGGAAGCTATTGAACAATAGAAATCGTTAATTATATTACATGAAAGATTGGACTCAGAGACTGCACCATTTACATTCTTAGAATTAGTCTTTTGCCGAAGTTCATTTACTATATTCCATATCTCTCTTTGTTTATTTCTGGCATTGCTTATTTTCTGGGAATAAAAAATATTTACAGATGCTCGAATCGTGCATCGGTATATTTTTCTGTAGTTAAAAAATAAATTCATAAAGTTTTGATCATTGTAAAAATATTTTCGCAACCAATGCAAACATCTCATGTTTTTTGCTGAAACCCTTAAACCCTTGGTGAGTCAATTCTTGTTTTTCTTTTTTTTGCTTCTAATCGGAATTTTTGGAAAACAATCTTCCAAAACGCTTGTCATTCTACTGTGAAAAACACCTAGCGGTTGTTCAGAATTAAGTACGTCCCGCCAGGAAGTGTCCAAAAATTTTTGATTAAATCTTCTATAGTTTTTCTTTGTAAATAATCTACCCATTCTATATTTGTTCTTGCCCACTTGGTTTCCCTCTGTTAAATTACATTGACAAACTATTGCCTCGTGATCAGATATACCCGCTGAGACAACATTTAACTGTACCTCCTTTAAGTCGAAGTTTGAACATAAGTAGTCAATCATCGTAGATGATTGCAGAGTTATCCTGGTTGGACAGTTTAGGTGTGACCTTAGATCGAAAGAAATAAACAGATCCTTAAGATACTGAGTGTTCTTATTAGATCCAGATAAGAAGTCAATATTTAGGTCACCACACAACAATATCTTAGCTCTAACCGGCAAGGCCGACAATAAGGCCTCAAGCTTAGAGAAGAATTCCCTGACATCACCATTGGGAGACCTATAGAGACACAACACATATGTGCCAGATACATTCACAATTGAAAATTCAAACACTTTTTCTTCCAACAATTCATAGTGGTCATTCACACCTTTACAAATACCCGACTCGAGCAGCTGCTCACTGACAAGGCATATTGTTCCCCCATGTGTATTCACAGATCGGCTATATTTGTTAATTACTACATAACTCGGAATGAACAACGGCTCCTACGGCCTCAGCCAGTGTTCTGACAGCATAATCATCTCAGGAAACTGCAGACTTTCCAAAAACAAAAACAACTCATCAACCTTATTTCTAATGGATTGGACATTTAAATAAACTAAGCTAAAATTATTTGGTTCCCCAGATCTTCTAAAAAATTGTGAGAGGGTGGGTGGGGTCTCTTTTCACTATCAGTAACACAGCAGTCGCCATTCCCGGATAAGTCAGCTTCAGTACCAACAGCTATACTACTATCATTAGTTGGTTTGTTGTTTGGCGCGATCTCAGCTGAGGAACCTTTGAGTAAAATCTTAGAAGCAACACATTTCGTGTTTAGAACATATTGTTTTAAAATGGAACATTAAGACTTTTTACTGTGTCTATAACCGTTAAAATTATTCAGTCTATAGTTTTCAATGAATCGAGTACTTACATTTTTGTTAGTTATACTAAATTGGCTGATATAATCATAGACCTTTTTACAAAAGTTACTACAAAAATAATTTCTAACTATTAAGATCAAATTTGTAAACCTAGCTATAGCCAATAGGCTTTTTAAGTTTGTCAGGTATCCTAATTTTGTACTTTGTAAATCTAAAGAAATTATGGCTAAGTCAGTGTGTTTCATATTTTTAATGTAAAGAAATATATCTTTTTTCAACTTTCCAATAGAGGCGTTAGGCATTGACAGTCCAAAGATATTGTACTCACTACTGTTCAGTTCCCGATGAAGAATGCTGGCCCATCCCTTACAGCTTTCATCTCCATATATGAGAATGGAGCTCCTTTTCTCTGTTAATCTGGCAGAGCTCTCTTGAATCTGCGAACAGGAATTCTGACCATTTTTAGTTCTGAGAGTAATGTCATAGTTGAATGGGTCCGTTCCTTCCTCAGTGTTGTTAGGCCCTCGCGATGTTTTTGGAGAGTGTGCCTCCTTGGATAGTGCAAGGTTATCTGCTTCTAACACTTTAATTGATTGAATCATATCTTGGCTGATCTTTTGAAGATTAGCGAGATTTTCTCTTGACGTTCCGGCGGTTTTTCAATTTCCAATTTAAATAAATGTGGTGGTGCAGCAGACAAAGCCGCGACGGAGGATGCACCAACTCTAAAAAATTCTTTTTATAAATAGTTTTTTGTTTTTGTATACTTGCATTAAGATTTTACATGCGATAAAATGGTGACTGGTATATATTCATGGAATTTAATTACATGAGATATCCTGGTTTCTGTTTGAGATCACAAATGCAGCATGTGCATGGATGGCCAATGGATCCAATAATAATTTTAAAAAATGATAAGTTCTTATTATTATCATCAATGATTATCATTATCGAATATAGATAATTCATAAACGAAACGTAATTATAAATCAGTTTTGCTATTCACATCAACTAATTTGAGCAATCAACAAGATTGGGAATCTTGTTGATTGCTCAAATTAGTTGATGTGAATAGCACGATGGGATTTTTGGGAGATCGCAACTGTATTTTAAAGTTCCTGCGTTAGTTTTTCAGCCTTAGCCTGAATACTCGGGGTTTAGAGTTGTGTTTCTAGAAGGGTAGCAAACGTTTATTAAAAAAAAAATGCACAAACTTTTTAAAATATGTATTCGTAACTACTTGCTTCTCCTGTTGTGCTTTGATGGCCAAAAAAAAAGACAGAGGGAACTAAATCGTGACTCTATGGCAGGTGCTATAGCTCAGAGATGTTATACTGCTAGTAGAAGGAAATAGCCAGTCCTACATCACTCCCACTCCCATTTCCTCCCGTCTCACTACGCATGACCCAATACTCGAACCGACGACGATGTCACCGAACCTTTCACTTTCATATAACGGATGAATCCCAAGCCAGGGGCGTAACATAATTTTTTCATTCACTTCATCTATATATATTTTTAAATTGTTTAACCCATATAAAAGTAATGTAACCTATCGATTCCAATGGCGTACCTGTTTTAAAGGTTACGTCATACGTCATTTTTTTATTACGTCATCTGTCATACTTGTCATTAGCATCCACGTAAGCAACTCTATTTTATAGGTTATTTTATCTGTCATCTGTCATTTGGTACTACGTCATCTGTCATTATCCATTTTTTATTACGTTACCAAAAGTAAATGGGAATTAATAGCAAATATTCGATTTTACTCAATTTTTCGCTGACTACCTACGTCTCTGTCGACTAGACAAGCTGAGGATTAAAAACCCAGTGCCCTAATGAGTAATTCACTACCCATTAAGGTATTTAAATGCAGATTATTTTCAAACTAATACGATTTCTATTATTCCGGTATAAGCTTAAAATTTACGAAATGTGGATATACGTCACCCTATTCGATTTTCTATTTAGAGAAAGCTGATGAGTTAATCCCTACCGTTTTCACCAAAGCAAACGTCATAGTACACTACCTTTCACCGCTCATATAAAAAGCTCGACCCGATAGTACAGTGTCCTATTATTTTTCAAGTTTGAACTGCAGCTATATCGCTTGATATTTTTTTATAACTGCCGATCATATATCCAGTACGTGTGTGACTTTTTTAACTGATAGTTGTTGTGAGTTTTGTAGTAAAAACGGTAAGTCGATATATCTCTTTTTTATTCATTTTTATATATGTATCTAAAGAATATTCAACTGACATATGTTCTAGAAATGTATATGCGGCGTTTTATTATATTATATAAATATATTTTATTCATTTTTTCACATATCTAGTCAAAAAAATATTCAAGTGATATATAGTTTTTTATTTGTCTTAAAATGTTCGCCTGTGAATGTTGTAATAAGACCTTTATTATTTAACTACAACTCTCCAATAATTTTTAAATCTAATATAAATATTTATACCCCATTTTTGTATAATAAACTAAGGAATATTCAACAGATGTATTGAAAAATACACGTAGTATTTATTTTAATATCTTTTGCTGATTATTACTTATTTTTTTAAACTCTCTGCAAATATTTTTATCAATTTCTACCTATTCGACTAAAAATTATACTCGTAGAGTAAGCATACCAGTTCAAACTATAACCCAACTATTTACTTTTTATATAATAACCAAATATTTTCTGATATATATAGTTTTTTTATGTCTTTAGAAAATATTCGCCTGCGAATGGTGCAATAATACCTTTATTATATAACTACAGTTCTCTAATAATTTTTAAACCGGATATAAATAATTCTCACTCATTTTTGCATATTTAGCTAAAGAATATTGAACAAATATATTTAAAAATACACGTAGTATTTATTTTATTATTTTTTTTTGTTGATTATTACTTATTTTTTAAACTGCTGTAAATATTTTTATTAATATCTACCTATTCAACTAAAATTATACTCGTAGAGTAAACCCACCAGTTCAAACTATAGTCTAACTATATACTTTTTATATTTTAACCAATTCTTTTCTAATATATAATTTTTATGCTTTTAGAAAATGTTTACCTGTGAATTCTGCAGTAAAACATTTACACGCAAAGACAATTTAAAACGTCATGGGGATTGCAGAAGTGCTACAAAAACATGTCCTCATTGTGGGGGAATGTTTAAATCAGAGATGACTCTACAGCGGCACATATCTGCAAAACATCCTGCAAGCAAACGTGCCGCAGAAAATCCCCCGCTCCCCATGGCCAAGAAGCAAAAGATTGATCTTACAAATGGTGAGTTTTTCTTCTTCAATAATTATGATTTATTGTATGGTTTAAATAGATTTATACTAAATATACTAAACCCCACAATAATTATTCTAGAACCTTCAACATCTACAGCGGGGACATTTCAAAGTCATAAATCACCAGCTGAAATTAAAGGAGGAGAGCTTTATTTTCAAAACGGTTAGTAGTATAACAATACATAACTAATATAGAAAAAAATTAAATAAAATAAGTATCATTGTCATACTATAGGAATTATATATACATGTTTGTTTCTAGAACCCTCAACATCAGACGCTTCAACAACATGTCATTGTGTGCAGTGCGATTTGGAGATTCCAGTCCGTGGATGGAATGGACATGCTAGGAGTCTTCAACATCGAAACAACTGCATCATGACAGCGGTGGAGGAGGAGGAGGGCATACAACTCATAACGACATCATTCCGAAACCGAATAGCTACATATCGGCTTTCTTCGACTCAAGAACCAACCAACGTGAAGAGATTCCTGAGCCATCTTCGGGAAAAAGCCGTTAGGTTGGTTCAAGAAGCCAGAGCAAAATACCAAAATTTAAAAGTCGGTGTGGAGCTATTCGGACGATTCCTCCTCCAAACGAAGGAAGCGGCAGAGGTTAAATCGTTTAATACGAAATTTCAGCTGGTGAACAAGGGAACAGATCTGGAGGAGCTGTTTAGGCAGTTTGCTGTAATCCTGGAAAAGAAAACCATAGAATTCCAGGAAAAAGACAGCGGTATGCATTTTTTTTTCACAACGCCGAATATTCTTGAAACATAATTGATGTTTACATACTTAACAAGGTTTCTCATTATTATAGGATGGTCGCTGCAACAGTTCCTCCACTTAGACGTTTCCATCAACAAGATCAACCCACTTAGTGCATCATCATATCTTCCACTACCGAAGGAGATTGAAGCGAAAAAAGCTGTATTAAACATCAAGAATACAGATAGCAAGTGTTTCATGTGGTCAGTCTTGGCCTACCTCCATCCAATTCATTGGACTCAGAATGCGAATAGAGTCGCGAACTATACGCCATTTGAGAACGAACTGGATTTTACAGGTATGGAATTTCCAATAAAACTTAAAGATATCTCAAAGTTTGAACAACTCAACAATATTTCGGTCAATGTTTATGGACTGGATAACGTTTTTGAACATGGCCGAAATAGTGTTGATGTTGTAGGCCCTCTGCATTTCACTACATCTCGTAAAGAGCGACATGCTAATTTGTTATTAGTCAGTAATAATATTGGGGACAACCATTACTGTCTAATAAGAAACATGTCGAAATTGATCTCAAGTCAATTATCTAGTAATGGACATGTTAAATATTTATGTGATGGTTGCTTGGTATACTTTCCTACACAACAAAAATTAAATGCTCATCAGGAACACGATTGTAATCATATTTCAGTTAAACTTCCGACAACCGATATAAGGAAAAATAAATATGGAGAAAACGTACCTGAGAATATTCTTAAATTCACGAATTTTGAAAAGAAATTAAAAGTACCTTTTGTTGTATACGCTGACTTCGAGACAATCCTTGAACCCATTGATATAGAGCAAAATGAGCTTGATCCCGAAAGTTCCTATACTGTGAAAACTCACAAGCATATTCCTTATTCATTTGCCTATTACATTAAATGTGACTTTGATGATTCTCATTCAAAGTTCAAAACTTTCAGGGGGCCTGAAGCACATACAGTATTTGTGAATTGGTTAGAGACTGATTGTAAATCAATCTATAACCAATTTATGAAAGACTCAGTGCCGATGACTCCTCTAAGCGATGAACAGAAGAAAGAGTTTCGTGATGCTAAGGATTGCCATATTTGCGAGAAGCCGTTTAATGTAGGAGATGAACGTGTAAGGGATCACTGTCATCTTACAGGTAATTTTCGAGGTGCGGCCCACTCTATATGTAACCTTAATTTCAAAGTTCCTACCTTTATTCCCATCTTTTTCCACGGTATGTCCAACTTTGATTCCCACCTATTCATCAAAGAACTTGCTCTCCAAGAGGAAAAATTGGATGTTATCCCCCAAAATAAGGAGCGGTATATCTCATTTACCAAACATATCTTGGTGGATAATATCCAAAACAAAGCAGGTAAACAACAAGATATATTTTTAAAGCTGCGCTTCCTAGATAGTTTTCGTTTTATGGCCTCGAGCTTAGACAAATTAAGTCAAAATTTAGATTCAACACAATATCGAGAAGTGCGAAAATATTTCCCCGCAGATGAGGAGTTTAAGCTCATTCGACAGAAGGGCGTTTTCCCATACAACTTCGTAGATTCTTTTGCCAAATTAGATAATACCAACCTTCCATCCATTGATGGGTTCTATAATAAACTACGCAATGAACCCATCACTATAAAGGATTACAAGCGTGCGGAGAAAGTGTGGAATTTATTTAAATGCGCGACTTTAGGTGAATATTCAGATCTTTATTTAAAATCCGACGTGCTGATTCTCGCAGATGTTTTTGAGAATTTTAGGGACGTGTGTCTTACAACATACGGTCTAGATCCGTGCCAGTTTTATACAGCCCCATCGTTGTCATTTTCTGCGGCTCTGAAGATCACCTCGATTGAGCTTGAGCTTTTAACGGATCTAGACATGGTACACTTCCTGAAACGCGGTATTCGCGGCGGTGTTAGTCAATGTAGTGTGAGGAAAGCAGTAGCTAATAACAAATTTATACCGCAATATGACGCTTCTAAACCTAATTCTTACATTACATACCTAGACGCAACCAATTTATATGGTGCTGCTATGTCTCAATATCTTCCAACGGGTAATTTCAAATGGCTTTCGGATAATGAAATTCAATCTCTAGATCTTATGTCCATCGATAAGGAGTCAAATACTGGCTACATCTTAGAGGTTGACTTAGATTATCCGGAACATTTGCATGACTTGCATAACGAGTTACCCTTCTGTCCAGAATCTATTGTACCAGAAACATCAAAAGGAAAAATTCCAAAATTAATTCCCAACTTTAATAAAAAGTCAAAATATATCATTCATATCAGAAATCTACAACAAGCACTAAGCCACGGCGATTGAGCAAAAGATAAAACTCGGTGAATTTTTGTTAATTTAAGGCCGTGGCTTAAAATATATATTGACCTGAACACGGCAAAGCGAAATGCTTCAAGAAATAAGTTTGAGAAAGACTTTTTTAAGCTTATGAATAATGCCGTGTTCGGGAAAACAATGGAGAACGTGGAGAAAAGGGTAAATGTTAAGCTTATAACCCATTGGGAGAATATTGGTAGGAAATTGGGGGCAGAAGCGTGGATTTCTAAGCCTCACTTTAAAGATGTTGCCATATTCGGGGAAAATTTGGTAGCTATCCAAATGGCTAAACAGAGAGTCGTATATGATAAGCCCATATACGTGGGATTCTCCATCTTGGATATATCCAAAACAATCATGTACGACTTTCTGTATGACTATATTAAACCCAAATATGGTGACAAAGCAACCCTCCTGTACACTGATACCGATTCTTTAATTTTCAAAATTGAAACGGATAATTTTTATGATGATATGAAACTGAATTTGAATAGATTTGACACATCCAATTACTCACAGAATAACCCACACGGTGTACCTGTAAACCAATCCGTGCTAGGCCGCATGAAGGACGAGTATGCAGGCAAGATTGTGTGGGAGTTCTATGGAACCGGAGCGAAAGCATATTGCGTCAATGTGGATGGAGAGCTAACTAAGAAGGCTAAGGGTGTACCTGACTACGTCACAAAGCAAGTCTTAACCATAGACGATTATAAGATAGCTGTTGACGTACCAGGTACAATGATTCATCGCGAGATGAATACTTTCCGTTCACATTTACATGATATGTATGTCGAACTGAAAAATAAGGTAGCGCTATCATACGCGGACGATAAGCGCTATATTATACCCGGTTCTGAGTTTACGCTGGCTTGGGGGCATAAAGATATAGTGTTACATCAGACTACGGCCGATCTATTGGAAATTCCATAAAGCCAAGATTGGCCGTTTTTATCTCCTTCGATAATGTAGGATACGATGAAGTATATAGATTTAAGTACTAGCTTTAGTTATATATAGATTAGAACAATACTAAATAACAGTCTCATTTTAAGATAAGTTTATTGTTACTTTTACATTTTTTTACAATTTTGATTTAATTTTTACAAATCTTACATATTATTACATTATGACTATTGGAGAGTAATTCTTCTATTCCTTTGATTGAAATATATCCACTTCCTAGCTCTGGTTCGAGATTCAAACACGCTATCCCATTTGGATTTGATTTCAAGATTTTCAAATTCATCAAACATTTTTTTCTTTGTCTCGAAGAATTGAATATCATTCTTCAGTTTTGCAATATTTTCCAAATGAGCTTGAATTTTTACAGTAAGCATGTTCTCTATGATATAATTTCAATTATATCGAGCGAAATTACAAGTTGTAAGAATGCAAAGGTTGAAAGAGAAAGCGAAAATAGTTTCGAGAAGACTTTATTCAGCTAGTACGTATGTATGAGTCATTACATACTTGTATGAACGTGTTAGAACGATGTTGTATACATTATATTAACAGTCTAATATAATGGTGGGAAAGATATGAGAGGGGAGGAAATGTATCAGCGATATATTTAAGTGATGAGTGTTTTTTATTTTAATATTGTTTGAATCCCTTATCACAAGTGTGTGTGTGTGTGTGTTCAATAACAATTTAAATTGTTTATTTTATTTATATCAATATGTTGAGTGACGTATTTGACAACATATCTTCTTACTCGCCTTCATTATCATCATCGAATCAATCAGTGTCTGAGTGGGATATAAGTACCACTATAGAAAGCATAAATTCGATGTTTGAGGAAAAAATAGATGCAGAGCGTTGTTTAATCAACGAGGTTGCTGTTACCTTACCAGATATCCCAATTCAACTCTCAACAGGTCTTAGTCCAGCTAGAGATTTTTCACCATCTGTGAGATTGGCCTACATTAGCCCTCAAGTAAGCGATATTATAACTATATCATTCTCAAACCTAGACTGGATCGACTTTGTGGAGAACATCAACTTGAAACCAAGTATCAATGATGAAGGACATTTATGTGAAAATGTATTAAAATTAGCTAATTTCACCTTAACTAGCATTCCTTGTGAGCGTGATAGTAGACTACTTAAGATTGTAAGAAATAATCGCATAATTTATTTATCTAATATATGGCTATCTTCGCTTGTTGGCTATTTCCCGCTTATACATCTTAGACTTAGATTGCTAGACCATATCCATTTTGTAAATTATTATTATAATGTTTTAAAATGTGTTATAGATAATATTGTAGTTGAAGAGACTTATTCCGAACAGATTACTCGAATTTGTACAATTTCCACCTCAGTTGAATCTTATTGTATGTTAGAAATATTGCATTGTAACTATGACAAAGTCTTGAGCGATATTGGTAAAATGATGAGAACTTTGTAATTACAGATATACTAATGCACATGAATATATCATTTAAAAAATAAAACCAAAGATTATTTGTATTTGATAAATGTGTTTTATTCATAGATTAAGGTATATAAACAATAACTTAGAACTATACATATTATTATTATTTAAACTAACTTAATAAATTATTCTCATCTATCCATGTAGGGCTGTTAAATCCTAGCCATTTCACACGCACCTGATTGATACCATTCCTTTTTCTACGAGCAATAACCTTTTCTACTAGGTAAATATCAGAGTTATGTGCTTTCTGTAATTCTGTCTCGTAAAAACAACCCTTGATAGACACCCCATAGAGATCTTTAAGAATGTAGGTAACTGGGTTTGTTAGATTAATTTTATCAATTTTAAATAATTCGGGTGACCAATTCATTTCATAGCCTTTACAAAATACACCCTTATGTTTGCTAATTCTTACAATATCATCAACTTTATATTTTATTTTAGCTGGAACAATTTTTGGAAAATCATATACTTTTAATACTGTTTTATCTGTAACTTGATTAGGCCTCATTCCTATAGTTCTATGTTTGGTGTTATTATACTTATCCGTTATGCTTTTCAGTAATGTAATCCATTCATGCTTTCCATCAAGAGAAAATTGTTTATAAATAAGATTTTTCAGTGTTCGAATCACTCGTTCTACAATTGCTGCTTTTTTAGTACTATAAGTTGAATAATGATTAATACTGTATTGCTTCATGAGTTTTTTAAAGTGACGATTATACATCTCAGTTCCTTGGTCAGATTGCAGGTTTTTAGGATGATAGCCAGCTTCTTTAAAAACGGAATCCATAGCCTGACTAACGTGTAAACCAGTTTTGTTTTTTAATGGTCTTGTCCATACATATTTCGAATAGCAATCAATAACTACTAATATGTAGCGATATCCCTCGTTTAGTATAGCATATGGCTGCATTTCAGCTAAATCCACCTGCCATAAGTCTCCAAATCCGCGGATAATTGTTCGTCTTCTTTTAAAGTTTCGTCTAGCTGGTTTGTGAAGTTCTTCAACGACTTGTCTTTTCTCATTCGAAATCATTTGGAGGATATGTTTAAGTTGATAGTTTCTTAACAAATGTGTTTAATTTATAAAAATAATATCTATTATATGGCTTAATCTTTATTTATTCCCCTTTCTTGAACCTCCCTTCCTCCCTGGTGGTTTGATAAACTCTGTAAGTACTTCTACTGTAGAGGCTATATTATTAATTCTCTTATACACTTTGGAAATATCATCATCTATTTTTTGTATAATGCTAGTCTTTAATTGCTGCAAAACGAGTTCAATACTTGTTTCAATATCTTCTTTAACATGTTTTAGATCTATCTGTCCTGAATTGTGATAATCGTGTATACGATTCTCTAATTCACCTGTAGTTTGCTTCATGGCTGATGCTATGCTGTTATTCACCATTTTCAGTGAATTTAATAAATCATCTTTGCTTGTATTAATTTGATTTTGAACATATTTACATGTTACAGCCTCGTTGATTTCTATCGGTTCTGCAAGATTACATAACCGTTTGCCTTCCATATCATAATTATTGTCTAAAGTTCGTTTAAATCCTATGCCTGGAGGACCTCGAGTTTTCAATATATTATAGCCCTTTTGTCGACCAAACTTATCTATAGTTGAAGTGCTCATTTTAACACTATTTGTAGACAACTAATAAATAAATATCCATGTCATACACATGCATCTTTATAAATACTTAATAAATAACCCCTTCTTCTCGCAGTTCTTCGATTATTGACAAAATTTCATTATCATGCCCCGTATTTCCAGCTGCTTTCGAACTCCAAAGAAGCCTTAATCTTTCAATAAGCTCTTCTACCTTATTCCAATAGACATATTCAACATTGCTGTGGTGATTATATGTTTTTTCCTTTGGTATTGCTTGCGGCATACCAGTACCAGATTTTTCCGTCAAGAATGGTTTTATTAGCTCCTTATATTTTCGAGATTGGCTTCTAGTGATCCCGAGCTTAGAGTTATAGTTTTTATATAAAGCATTTGATTTTAATAAAATGTCTATGTATGCCTCTTGAGTTTTGCTATCAATACCGGCAATATTTGATAACGCAGTAGGCTGTTTTAGGAAAATTAGATCTAGCAATTCCACGGTTATTGGATATACACACATAATCTGTCTACCTTTTCGTAATGATATGCTATTAGATTGGAAATGAACAGTTGCATCACCAATTCGATACCTATTAACCACATCTATGTAAACTCCAAATACAAGATCTATAGTTTTATCGTTATGCTTTAGTTTATCTAGATACGACTGGAGAATAATGTTCAACGTTCTATCATCGTGAAGAGTTGTTTGATTACTCGATGATGATGGTGTTAAATAATCTTCAGTAGGATCTCTCACTACCTCTAATTGTTGTTGTTGTTGTTGTTCAATCTCATTTAACGAGGGTTCTATCATAGAAATCGGTTGTTTTTTCTTTCGGATAATAGGTGTGCTGGCAAGTGTTGGTGAAAATAAAGGTTTCTGATTTTGCAACATTGTTTCGGATATTGATTTCAAGCCTTCAGTAACGGGTTCATAAAATTTCTTTAAGCCTGACTTTTGCTCTGAGGTTTCATATTTTAGTGACTTGTATTTTTTACGAACTATATCTGTTGCTTCGATAAGTTTTCGCTTTAAAGTTAGATCCTTTTCTGAATCCATATTCTATCTTTATCACACAAGTCTTGAACTATAACTGAATGATGTGTAGTAGTTTTAAATCTTTATATAGTTGTGAAAGCCTTTCCTAAACCTGCCATTACCAACTTCGCTATCTTTATCAATCACTAAAAATCCATGTTTATCCCGCCAGCATTCAGAACAAATATCTAAAAATTGTGTAAATGTCATATCAGGTGAAACGTGATCTGTAAAAATATGTTTAAGATTTGTCTCATCCTGCTTAAATAAAATTATAAAATTTGCATTGTCCCTTATCAACTGTTTGGGAACACGTGAATATGTTTGAGCGAGATAGAAACTTGAAATGTTTCTATGTCTCCCCATACTAAAGTATGATCGAATGGTATCTTGCTGCTCACATATCACATCATCAAAAATAAAAATAGAATTTTCTTTGGCTTTTGATGGTTCTAAAACATCTTCGTTACTACTATAGGTATAATAGCCGATTTCATTAATTGGTGCTAAAACTTCACGTAAAAAATCATATTTTGGTTGATATAGCGATTTTGAATAAACGTATACATTTTCAAAGCGTAAACCTTCTGGGTGAGTAATTAAAGAAATCATTACATTTGTTTTACCACAATTTGATGGTCCTACAATTAACGCTCGTATGCTTCGAGGTAGTAGAGGTCCGTGAGGGCGAAAATCTTCATTATCGTATAATCCACTCCCAGCAATGTAATCCAAGTTATCAACTTCCAGTTTGTATTTTGATTTTAAAAACTTCATATTAAAATTATCTGATATATAATGGGAAGCTAGATGATATTCCTATTTATTTCAATGCGAGCAGTTAGAGTGGTAGGATGTGTTAGTTCC
This sequence comes from Pissodes strobi, assembly GCA_016904865.1. Classification (NCBI taxonomy): domain Eukaryota; kingdom Metazoa; phylum Arthropoda; class Insecta; order Coleoptera; family Curculionidae; genus Pissodes; species Pissodes strobi. The sequence goes on along the minus strand of MU189295.1, from coordinate 5,571 downwards.
TCTTCCTGCAAAGAACAGAAAAAGACTGGACTTGGTGTAGTAAATACCTTAATAAATAAGTTACCATTTGAATTACATCTACCAAAATATCAGTTTTGTGGTCCTGGTACTAAACTTTCTGAGAGATTAGCTCGAGGTGATAGTGGTATTAATCCTCTCGATAGAGCCTGTAAGACACACGATATAGCATATGCACAAAGCAAAGACTTGAACTCAAGACATCAGGCCGATTATAACCTAGAACAGAGAGCTTGGAATCGTGTTATAGCAAAAGATTCTGATCTTGGAGAAAAGATATCAGCTTGGCTTGTTACAGCAACGATGAAAACAAAAAGGAAGTTAGGTATGGGTCTTAATCATAAATCAGAAAATATTAAGAAGAAGAAGAGTGCGTTATTAGGTATGGGTCTTAGTAACAAATCAAAAAATATTAAGAAAAAAACACTAAAGCTGAATAGACATCTAGGTTTGAAGAAAGAAGACAAGAAAGGGCTTTCTTTTGGAAGTGGTCTAGTTAAAAGTGTGAGAGATCGATTAAAATCTATGAGAGATAGGAATGAAAACAATATATTGAAATCAACAAAAACTGCTCTCGTTGCTGCTCGAAATGTTTTGAAAAGTACAGCTGGAAAAAGGAGAGTTAAAACACCTCGGATTATACCGATTCCTAAGACTGGTGGCATCCTACCACTAATTCCCATATTTGCAGGTCTATCAACATTAGGAGCATTAACTAGTGGTGCAGCAGGTGTTGTTGCAGCTGTAAATAAGGCAAAAGAAGCTAGAAATGCCTTAGAAGAATCCAAGAGACATAATCAGACAATGGAAGCTATTGCATTAGGTAAAGGGCTATTCTTAAAACCATACAGGAATGGGTTGGGTTTATATCTACATGAAAATAAATCAAAAAACTAATTATGTCCCTACCCCGAAAACCTCTATCAAATTTCGATATAATTAAATATGTTTCTAAACTAAAAATACCCTACTTTAGAGGTGTGTATATGAGAGATAATATACCCACTACAGGTCCGCGAGAAAGTGAGTCTGCAATTATAAATTTAGATGGTTTGAGCGGTGCAGGGACACATTGGGTAGCGTATAAAAAATACGGTTCTGTGACTCATTACTTTGATAGTTTTGGAAATCTTCCACCGCCTATTGAGTTGGTTATGTATCTATATAGAGGTATAACACCTACAAGAAAAATCTTGTATAATTACGAAAGGGAACAGTCATTTGATTCAGTTGTGTGCGGACACTTGTGTTTGAAATTTCTAAGCGAAAAGCAGCAGTTATAATAACTTACATGCAGGGGAAAGCAGTAAAATCTCTCCAGGCTTTTGCTGAAAAGAAGTGTCTAATAGACATGTCTAAACAAGAATTAGCATACCTTCCAAAGGAAGTGATGATTGCCTGTGCCTCTGAAGAAATTGTTTATGTTTTTCATAAATTACCAAAAAAGTTGCAAGAGGATCCAGATTTAAATAAATACTTATATTGTACCGATCATTATAATAATCAAGCAGATGATGAGGATGTAATGGATGGACCACCTCCAAGGAAAATATTTTGTTGCTATTGTACCATTAAAGAAATTACGATGGCTTCAGACAATAAAATCGAAGTATCTAAACATCCTGAAGGGTACTCTAAATGTAATATGCTATAAATAAGCCGATCTTTAAATGATATCCTACAGTCATGACTTATACATTCACCTTATCAGATCATTCCAGCGTCTTGAGTGCGAATTTTTTCCCAGCCATAGAATTAGATAAGAATTCACAATATGGGTTGGGGCTGCTTGGATTTTACTCATACAATTCAATTTTTAATGTGGATGATAGTAATAACCAAATAGGGTTTAAAGCACCTGCTGATCCGGAGATAGCTTATATCGAGATCCCCCATGGTGCATATGAAATTGAAGAAATCCACAAGGTGATATTAAATGGTATACGAGAACATAATACTACTATTCGAAGATATGATGAGATTGGTAACTATGGACCTGAGTCAGAAAATCAAATTTTTTCCTTGGAAGCAAATAATAATACACTTAAATGTGAACTAGAGTCGATATATGAAATAGTTTTTCCTCAAAAATCCTCTATAGGTACTTTATTAGGGTTTGATAATGTGTTGTTAGAGGCCAATACTTTACATGTCTCAATGAATCCTGTGAATATTATGAAAGTTAGAATGGTTAAGGTCGATTGTAACATAACTTCTGGTGCATATCTTAATTCCGAGGAATCTCATATCATTTTTGAGTTTGATATTGATGTCGCACCCGGCTATAAGCTTACTAAGGAACCTCAAAACATTATATATTTACCAATCAAGCCGCAGGGACGTCAGTTCATCGACAACATTACGTTGAGAATTTTGGATGATAACAACGACTTGGTTAATTTTCAAGGCGAAAAAGTTATAGTAAAATTGGAATTAAAAAAGCTTTAATCAGAACCATAATATGGGCTTTCGTTTTGATAAACATCGAGTTACCGTCATTCACACAGGAGGGTCTATGAATCACCACCATATAAAGCTGGATGTTGATAGGAAAAAACTTAGTTCGAGAGTGAGCATTCAAGGGAGAGCATCTTATAAGCTGAAAAAATCAGATAGAGCTTTTCTCCAATCTATAGGCCTTAAACCTCGTTACTAGAAGTTATTAAAATTATGAGTGAAAAAC